>JAZGTJ010013192.1:0-15224 GCA_036877575.1 Botia almorhae
AAAACCCAGTTTGGAGATGTTTTCCAGTAGCCCTAAATTATAGAGGAAACATGTTTTGAATACTCAATTTACAACAGAGAGCAAGATAAATGCAATTTCAGTAAGTGTGTGTCAAAATCATATATTTTAGACTAAGGGGCAGCAGATGAAGTGCAAGAAAATAAAATAACACGCAGTTGTCCCAAGATGAGTTTTTAAAAGTTAAGTGGTTTTTTTACATTGCTGTGGCAGAAACAAACTCTATAGAGAGAACAGAAATGGAGAACATGTCTAAATATGCTTCAAAAGTCTGTGCCATTATACATTTTGACTTCAAATAAAGGCACCGTCACACTACAGTTTTTTGTTCCATTGACTTTCACGCATACATGTGAATGCTGAAGAGCAGAAAAGCAAGCTCATACGTGAAAGTTTTAGAGCATTTTGGAGCATTCCAAATTTCAAGTTTGGTGAACTGTGACCTGTGAATTTGTTCCACATGAAGACATGTGACCAATACAAGATCGACATGCAACCCTGTAACCTTTTCAGCTGGATGGCAGTATCACACAATAACATTTTGTTCAATACAGCTTAAGAAAGCAGCATGTTGGAATCCATAAAGTGTGTATAAAAAAACAACGCTTTGGTGTGTGATATATCTGGCTGCTGTATTTTCAGGGGTCTCTATAGAATTTTCACCTGCTAAAAGTCTAGTGTGACCGTGATTTAACTTGTTCAGCAAGATTAAAGGTTGTGCACAAGCAAAACACAGTATTTACACATTTTGATTGTAAAGTCTTTAACATCTTAGTTTTGGTTTGTTGTTATCCTTTGCAGGGCTAAACATTTAGACCTGAAAGAGAAACCTGGCTGTAGATTTGAGTTTACACTAATGTCTACTCTTCTGTTCTTGCATTGCATTATAAATTATGGTCTGACACTTTTCTGAACCAAATGACTTGTGTAGCTAGCTGTGTTTGCAATTAAGTACTTGCGGAGAGTATGTTTAGGACACAAGAATCGGTGCTTAGAAACTCCTCTTGAAAAGCTTTGGTGATATAGTGTCATATTTGTCTCGTCTGCTCCTAGACTAGCACACCTCAGAGATTTGCAAAATGAGAAGAAATGTGAAGATGAAAAAAAAACACAGTACTGCACTCCTGAGAATACCCTGACTGTGCTAGGCAATACTGATCATGAAGTTAAATTAACTCTTCTTTCAAATTTTACTGTAAACAGGTGGCTTCTCCCAAATGACCATCTATTTATGAAAACTCATTATCTTCATGTTCGCAAACATAAGCGTGCACACAAACAAACACAAAGTCTGTGCACTTAAAGATACACACATTCAATTCAATTTTATTTTATTTATATAGCGCATTTTACAATGTTACATTGCTTCAAAGCAGCTTTACATAGAGAAACACAGAATAATAATAAAAACACAGAACAAATGTCGGACATGTTAATGGTATTATTGCAAATAATATGTGTGGGATGTATTAGACTAAATAGGTATACTTGGTTTATAGTATGTTTACGAATAAAGAGTTGACTGAACCGATAAACACATAAGTCTTAAACAACAGGTAACAAATCAAATTTCAATCTCTCCGCAAGCAGTGACAGCATAATGTAGTCAATAGAATTTGTGTGAAGTCTTCGAATGCATGCTAAGAATAGTACCTATCATCTGCTGTTACTCCAGTACAGGGTACTTCATCACCTGTCATCACCCCTCTTGAGTAGCATCCCTTAGGAGTAGTGGTACCTCTGATCTCTATGAGATCACTCATCCCCTATAGCTGTCCTCAAGCAAACACCTACAAACAGTGTGTACCATCTCCCTCTGCTGCATTCCATCTTTTTCACTCTGTTTTGTTAAGATCTCACTCTGTTCATGGAACATCAATGCTACAGTCTTTACAGAAAAGCAGGTTGACACCTCAGAATCCCTTGCCTTGCACAGTTCTTAACTGGTGAGCAAAGATGTAATGTGTAATCGGATTTTAGTCATGAACAGAATAAACAAAACAGAGATACATTTTTGAATATTTCAACATCGAAAAAGTATTGGTATTTATTTATTGGTATTTATTCCTTAAAACTAACAGGCATGAACCAAACACCACAAAACCTGTTTGGTTCATGGGATATAAATATTTTTTCAATAAAATGCAGAAATAGAGGGCCTGTAGTAATTGGTAATTATACTATACAAATATTAATTTAAACTTATTATTAGTGCTGCTTATGAAGCAAAGCATCATTATTACCCTCTTGCCTCTTTTTCTGGACCAAACTTGGTATGAAACTTGACATGCACTGTTTGTTGTATGAGGGGTCAAATCGATCGGCTTATTGAGGAGAGGTGTGCTTTTATAAGCGATGGGTTATACAATGTTTGCCTGGGTTGCAAAAACTTGGGCAAGTTCCATAGATTTAACATTGGGCAGAACTTTGTGATGTTTGTGATGTCAGCTTTGTTGTGGCACTATTCACATTTTCTTTTCAGGTAAAGTTATTGTCTATAAAGTTTTTATCATTATTACAAAAACCTAACATATGTTCCTTAGAAGCGTTAATCAACTTAAGAGTCTCAGAAAAAGCTAAAACCTGTATTGTATTCTCTGTTTCTATATATCAATCTTATTAAATGGAGACATACAAAGCTAAATATATAACTGCCTTTGAGACAGATTTATTATAAAGCCATTTGTTTCTGTAAATACTGAAAATTGTTTACTCTAGCTCTCACAGTACAGCAAAAATCACTCAGCGCAAGGAGAATATATTGAGTTCACATAAAAGATTAAAGAAAGTATCCCATTTAGTTTGAACTTGTATGACTTTCTTCTGTGGAGCACAGAATTTAGATATTTTAAGGAATAACTGGACTGTTTTTTGTTCAGGGATCAACGCACAAGCTTGAGTAGTGTAAAAGCATTTTATTTGACTCATGTGATTTATTTCAGGTTTTACAGTGATAGTCACTTTATATGAAGAGACTGAAATTTAAATTATTGTTCTTTGTAAATTGACCTTTCTCAGTCCCTAATAGCAGTCTGTTCATTACAAAGTCACCAACACATCTGGCACCTGGAGAATTCTGGGTATTTGACTGTAAACCAAAGGTAGAATATGTTCACATATACTGCATGTAATTATTCCTATATTTGCAGGTTTGTGGAGGCATGTTTATATGTACTCTATATTTACCAGCTGTGAATATGACACATCATCCTCAGTGCTGGCGTTACATCTGAATTTCAGTGGTGACTTCAGCAAGGTCCCAGTGCCCTTGTCACAACCTGTAATGGGTAACAGATGGCTGTTAATCTAAAGGGTAAAAGCATGAAAGGGCTGAACAGAGCAGGCCTGTGATCTATGGAACACTCCTTGATAAGAAATTTGCTTCTTGGTTATGGTGGAAAAACTCATAATTTTTCTATTTTATATAAAACTGGAGACCTGTGAGTTTAAAATTGTGCAACGGGGGCTTTTTCATGTAACATTTGTCTATAACATTGCCACATAGAAAGCAATAACCAATGATCAGCCATAACTGCACAGTCGTCAAGAGTTCCTAGATGCTTTAGATCAATCGTTATCTATACCCTTCACTACTATCAGCCATGACCCCAAAATGCCCTTAGAAACCGCTCATAAAATGTATCATCGCAGTTTTTACGTTGTCCTCAAATGAGCAGTTTGCCTCTAAATTAGGCAATCTAACTCATTTTTATTACAGTGATGATTAAAGGTTTTTATCAAAGTCATTTATATCTGGTGATGCATGAATATTAAAGAGGTTTATATACTCTTTTTTTTCCAGAAACAGTCAACAGTGAAGCAGAAGGCATTAAAAAAATTAATGAGAATGTTTGCTGTTAATATCCATAGAAAATAATTTTAAATTTCATTTCTCACTTTGTAAAATGCAACAAAAATTGCATTTACAGTTATGCACTTACAATGGAAGTCAATAAGTCAAGGCATTCTGGAGAGTTTAAAAACAGGAATGTGAAAGTCATGTTTTTGCTTAGTATATCCTTAATTGAAAGTTGTCTAAACTGTTCTTTTAGTGGTGTGACCTTTTTTAGAAGGATACATTTCTGACTTGTTTGCATTTTTGCAATTCTTTCAGTATTATGCAAAAATTGGTGGGCAATTTCTTCCAAGCAACATAATATATATTTTAATATTTTGTACATTAAATATTACCAGTGTGTGATTTATTTTTGAAGGGGTCTTAAAAGGCTATTTTTTATGGTCTTCTGCTTTTTTTCTCCTAGTTTAGCAAAGTAAAGATATTATGACTATGTTTGCTTTTTTTGCCATCAGCCAATCAGCATTGTGATGATGTCATTCACCTGCAGCAGTAAAGCGATTAGTCACGTGACATTTATGATTCAAGTGAATGGGTAAAAAGGTTGTTGTGCGCAAAAGTGAGCGCCCATGAACAAAAGATGCCACATTTTAAATCCTATACTAACTGTGTTGATGCTAGTCAAATTTAATTGTTTACCCAAACCATGTTTTTATTGTTTAATATAGTCTTAGCCTAAGATGTCACCCACAGACAGTAGACTGAACTCCTCACACATAAGGCACACAAAATTGGTTGATTGGTTGAATTCTACAGGATTTCCGGGACTCCAATATCACATTCTTTAATGGTGGGCCTGGAACCATGACGCTGAACAAAGCGACCTGGGATTGGTGCTTTACATATCAGTCACATAGCCTCTTGGGCGGTCCTTGGCCAATGCTAAATGTATGTTCAATATGGCTCCTCTTTTGTTTGATAGTTCCATCATTAGAATACAATCATGGTTTTCAAACATGTTTAGCATGACAAGTCTAAAAAAGAGCTGAAACAAATTTCTTCTGACAGATGGGAAACACAGAGGATTTTGCTGTAGTTCAAGGTTCAAGGATAGATCAGGGCTGCATCCTTGAAGGTCACTCAGCTCTCTCATTTATTAGAGGAGCACAACCCCCTCCTCACTGATCATTAACTGCTAGCACTGTTAATGAAGGGCCTCTTTAGCCCGCAAGGCTTTAATGAAGGGCCTTCCTGCAGTCGCCTCTCCTCCAGTGAATAACTGTATCATGATAACCACTTTTCTAAGCACTGGCTTACCGAAGAGTGTCTCAAAAGAGTGACCCTCTTTTGGGAAAGTGTAGAGCTGTACTTTTAAATGGTTTTAATTAGCACTAATGGCTTTGTTTTGTTGGATCACTTTGAACATTGGTTTAAATAAGTGTCTCAGAAGGCCGGCCTGCATGATTCTGTACTCACATCGCTCGTGGGTGTTTTGATTGGAGTGCTCTGTAACATTTTTCTTATCGATAGCATAAACAGCTTTATGTTTTAAAGTAATTTTTGTCCATGTTCGGCTTATTTATTTGCTGTCTATGCAAATTGTTGTTTTTAGATATGCATATAGTATGTGCATGTATATCTTCTTTGCTTTCTCTCAGAAGATTACTGAGAAGAATTGGAGTTATATAATTAGCCCCCTACAAGGCAGATAAATAGCAGGTCTATGGTACTTGCTAACATAATCATGACATTTCTCCTTCTAGTTTTCAAAGAATAAGGAGGTCAATCCACTGACACAATGAAAGGACCATAAGAGCACAATAAAACAATAAAAGTACACAATATTACTAACATAATATATTCTGAAACCATACAATAGCTTTGTGTAAGGTAATATGATAAACCAAAATGTAATTAGCTCACCACTGTAGTTGTTCACCACTGACAACTCCCATTTGCAAATGCTTTTAATTAAAAACTTTTGGCCAAACAATTACTTTAAGTGAAAATGGATTATGCAGCACTGTATCGCATTAAATATTCCACACACATGCTTAACTTGAGGCAGACATGCTTCAGATGCAGGTTATTCATGGTCACTGGGCCAGCTCTGTGGTGGTTGTCAGAGACGGTTGTGCATCAAGTGGAGGAAAGTTGTGGTTTCCAGCAGTGTTCTTGGTAGCAGATTCCTTTAAGGAGTTGGTAGAAGGAGACAGCTTTAAAGGCAGAGAAATGACTCAGAAGGACCAGCACATAATATCTGATCATGAATGAAGTTTCGAGAAAGTGAAGTTATGGTGCAGGCCGGCATGAAGAATGACCTCTGACCTTTCAGCTGGAACCACAGTTATTCTTCTTGACCTTATTACTTGGTAGAAATGAATGCCATGACCTGCTGGGATCAATGAGCGGACATTGTCATGCAAAAACACAAGCACAGCACAATCTCACTTCAGCGTCCTCCTTCTTAGATTCTTTCACAAGATAAAGAATTTCAGGGAATGATAAAGGAGTCTTTATGATTTAAGCCTGAGTGGTTATTAGTCTCCCTCTCTCGCTCTCTCTCTCTGTCTGTGAGGGATGTAAGTGGAAAGCACTGATATCTCATAAATGTCTGTTAGGAGCGTCATTTGAACAAGCATAGTAGAGAAATATATCACAATATAACTATTTATATCCTGAAACAAATAAAGCTGAAGATTTTACAGCTTTGTTTAGCTGTGAAATCACACATGCTTTGTCACACATAATACCTGAGCAGGCCGTATTTATTTAGACGAATGGGACACATACTGTAGTATGTGGCAGCGCCAGGCTCACGCTCCCTGTGTGAATTTTTTAATCTGTTAATATGGGTAGCAAAAAGAAAATGCGCTGCCTACGCTCCGCTCACGCAGTATGCATGATGTATATTATGTATATTATTGTGTATACATTATGTATACATGATGTATATTATAATGATTGCAGCTAAAGAAATAGCGTAAATGCTCAGGGTGGAATTGACTGAGAAAAATCTATCCTATTTGAAGGCAATGGTCACACATGCTGCCTGTGTAGTTCTTAGCTATATATGGCAACAGACAAAAATATTTAGAAGTATGCAGCAACTTTTGCAGGCAAAATAAAGATGTAAAAATAAAGTAAAACCTGGAGACACCTTTGTTTATAATATTTGTTAAAGATGACAAGTTTAACGGTACTGATTTAAATGAACAATATTTAGACCACATCCTAAAATTATCCAGGTTTATTTGGAGAATTTACATATCCATGTCAAGAGTAAAACACCTCAGGTCTGCTGTAAGAGATGACTAGAGTCGGTTTTTGTAGCAATCTGGGTTAGGGATGTGGTGATCAAATTACTGATGAGACCCCATTAACCTGCCTCACCCTCTTCATTTGACTTGGCTGAAGTGTTGGGTAATTATCATTTGAACAGCACATCAAGAGGCCCTCGCAATTCCTGACACCGAAAAGCATTCAGTCAAGAATACAAGGCCAGGGTGTGACTAACCAATCCAACACGGAGAAAGAGACAGAATTTCCAGACATACTAATGAAAAAATCGACTTCTATGTAGTGAAAGATATTTTAAGAATACATCTATGGCTTTGTAACAGGGAGGAGTTAGCAGCCTTTTAAAAGGGGGTGAAAGAGACTTTACATCTCGCCAGCTGTGCCGGAATACCACAGGCGTGACATTCATCTGTGCGGCGAGACTGTTGCATTGAGACGGAATGTTGTTCCTCCTTGTTGTGAAGCAGATTCACTTAGACTGCATTCACAATGCTGACATCATAGATATTAATCAAAGACAATTGGGCTTGGTGGCCATAATGACACACTCCAGTTGGTCATGATGGTTTGAATATTATAATACGGCTAGGATTGGCTAGGACTCACATTAAGTTATTTTTAAACTACCTCTGTCCTCTGCATGACATTGTGAAGTTGCACACTTGTAATGCTGAGGTCACCTAGGAGTCATGCAGTTATATAATAGGCATAAACATGACCTGTGTGAACAGAGTATACTTACAAAAAGGTACAGTCATGAACCTTAGAGTCATGATATTAATTTGCAGTCAAACTAGGATGCTGCTTTGCTATTGGTTCCCTCTGGAATTTTGAATAGGTTTTTATAATAGTGATTTTCAATTTATAAGTAAAATAAGGTCTGTGGTTAATATTTCTTATAATAACATTTTAATGTGTTGTTCTACAGCATAACTTTCACACAGAATTTAAAACTGCTATGTGTGTAGAAAAGCTGAAAAGGACTATGAAGGTTGTCAGATGAATTATGCGACAGTTGTGAAGCACTACACTTGCATCCTTGTTCTACACACAGAAAGACAGCAGTAAGGTCAATTCATACATAGTATATATGCACAGTGCATATATTCAAGAATTTAAGGGAAATTCAATTCAAACTAGTTTCTTCAAACTAGTTGAAGAATTTTTTGGGTAGTAAGAACATGGTAATCAAGTAGTTAGCATGGTTCTGCCACAGTACCTTTTGTTGGGGTAGTAAGCTTAGGAACAGCTAAATACTAACAATAAAGGAGACATCGAGGAGCTGATGACAGTGGATGTAACAACAACCCAGAAAAATGACTTTGTGGTTTCTCTGTGGATCATGATATCACTCAGTTACTGTGTAACATCTTCAGGACCTCTTGCAGTATCCAGATGACCACAAAACTTGCCAGTGCTAAGGGTGTGCTGCACCTCAAAAATATCACAGTCCAGCTTCAACTCAATTAAATGAAGGCCATAGAATGTCACACAGTGCAATTCCACTGTACTAAACACACACACAGCAAGCCACACCCACATATGAAGGGTTACCTATAGGTATTTTTTGGTTTTGTTAAATCAAATCGTTGTGCAGGAATACATTTGAAAGCAGTTTCTCTGTTAGTGTACTGTTTTTGTTGTCAGACTTTGCAGCTCATTTGAAGCTCTGAATGAGGTAAAAGGTCTTGTGAGGCTGATGAGGTACAGTAAATTCTGAAAAACTTGTGTCATGCCATTTATTTTCAGCTTCACAAGGTATACTAGTGTGAACAAATTAGATTGCTCCCATTATAGTCACTAAAGCTATTTACACTAGAAAAACCTTTGATGCAGAGCAATGTTAGATTGTTGGCAATTTTTTTATTTTTGATGCTCTAATGAGCTACTCCAGCCATTA
This sequence comes from Botia almorhae, assembly GCA_036877575.1. NCBI lineage: Eukaryota > Metazoa > Chordata > Actinopteri > Cypriniformes > Botiidae > Botia > Botia almorhae. Next base: position 9,015 of record JAZGTJ010013192.1, read on the forward strand.
TATTTTCCCAGCTTGACAGAAATAAAATTTTAACTACGAATTTCATAATATGTAAAATATGTGCTATTTATTGTTTTTTACTTTTGACCTTGTGGATGCCATATTTAATAGTAAAATGAGGCCATAATATTACCTTAATGTGAACTATATCACGGTAAATGTTAAAAAACTCTTAAATAATTGTCAGAATTTTTTCTGTAGCCAAAGTAGCATTAAGCTTACAGCTGATTGCAGCTTTGATGCTTCTTGTAAAACAACTTCAAGTTAACCCAGTGTGACACATTATCAGTTTTAAACTACCTTTAAACGATGCATTAAACTACCTATTTGTTAGTATATGACACTCCTTTATGCTGAAAAATCAGTACTGAGCTGTAAAGCTTTTCACACACATTTAAAAGAAAAAAACTGTATGAAATATACCAATAAAGAAGACTTCTCTGTCTGTGCTTGTGTCGTGGTTATTAATAGTGCTGGAACTCTGATCTCAGTGAAAGTTGGCTGTTAGGGTAAGTTGCTTATGCCAATATCAGGGTTCGGCAATCGATCAACCCCAATCTGTGAGGAATCTGAGCAAAGGGAGACATACATAAACTTTTCCTCCTGGCCCGCCACATGAATGAAAACGCGGGATGACATGGACAGGCAGCGTCAATGGGGATAAATGGATGTTATGTGTCTGCTGAGGGACATTACAGTTAAAACACCAGTGATGGGCGTCTATAAGTTAGAATGAGCATTGGAAAAAGTTCCCTCATGCAGGAGAGTCATTAAGCACTGTCATGGAGATATATGAGGTGGGTGGAGAAAGGGAATGAAGGGAAGAGATTATGGGTGGGTGAGGTCTGGTCTGGTCTGAAAGGATGTTAACCGAAGCATTCTGTATTCATACAAAATATTAAGACAAAATAAAGCTACATGCCACTGCAGGCAGTGTATTTGTTACGGTGGAGGCTCCAGCCTCCTCTGCACCGCGCCACCAGAGGGAATCCTCTCCAGAATACTGAACAGATTCCTGAACTACATCTCCCAGAATGCAACTCTACTTCCACTGCTCATTTCCTGTTCATCACCTGTTCATTGTTTACTGCTGCCAATTTAAACCGGATATTTACCTTTAATCATTGTGAAGTCTTGTTTGCCATTGCATCAATTCTGAGCATTTTCCCTGCTATTTCCCTGCTGGTTTTGTGTATGATCTGGATTGTTATTTGATTATCGATTGTTCTCTGCCTGCCTCTGATTTGGATTGTTTATAGTTTTGATTCTTTGCTGCCTGTCTCGACTTCTGCCAGTTTAATGATTACGATTTTGTCTCATCTTCATTGCCCCTGTTTGTTGTTGATTACCTTTGCCTGTTTGACCATTCCAATAAATAAGCTGCATATGGATCCTAACTCATCTGACTATTCGTTACAGTATTACAGTGGTTGTACCATAGTTAAAGGCTCCAAGTGACAAATAGTTCTGTCATTATTTACTTGACCTTGTGTCATTTCCAACCTATTATTATTAATGCAGAACATTGCAGGGAATTTTTTAAAGAATCTTGATGCAGTTCAGTTCAGTCACCAGAGCTCCAAACGACAAAAACAACAATGAAAACAAAATAAACAATGAAACAATGAAAAAAACAACATAAAAATAACTAATCCGTACAACTAATGCGTTATACTTTATAAGTCCAAGCCATACAATAACGTGACTAAATAATCTCTCCACTGCAATGTGTAAAAATGCCTTTAAGGTTTGCAGATCTGAGCGGTCAAAAAACTTGAAGTCACAAAACCAGCACACCAAAAAAGGTGAACTCAGATAAAACTGAGTTTTATCTGAGTTCACATTATTCAGGATTAATCTTCATGTTTATAAGCTTATGCCTAAATACCTGCAACAATGTCTAGACAATAATATTCAATTCCAACATTAGGAAAGTTACAGGTCATTAGCGAAGCTTCAAATTAATGAGAAATCTCATTTCACTCTTATCCTAATCAGAGCATCTGCCATGGGAACATACGAATCCTGCGCTCCATGTCTGCCTCTGAGATCATCAGCATTACCCTCCACCACTATTTCTCTTTATATTTCTGTCTCTTTTTTGCACTCATCTCCGTTCCCTTTACATTCTGTCTCACTTGTTCCACCACAGTTCCCCAGTTCTAATTGAAGTAGTTAATTAACTGAAAAAACACATTAACACCTTTCCAGGCCATTAGGAGATGTGAAAGAGGGTGTGTGTGAGAGCATGTCGAAAACACTCACCCGAAGAGCATCATTTTCCTCGCTCGCTTTCTCCCACTCTCCCTGTCACCGTGGAGACCTTCTGCGGAATGGGGGGGCAGCCACAGGTGTAAAGGTGCGAGGCTAAAGTCAGCGAATCAGAGGCTCATCAAAGCAGCCTTGAGTCTGAGGAGGATCAAGAAAATACTTATTGTCCAAAATAAAAAGAAGCATAATTGGAAATTCGTTTTATGTGGTGTTTTATGAGGACTGCTGCAAAAATCCAGCCGTGGAGTGTAAAATGTATCTCGGTGAAGGATGGTACTAATACTCTCTGAGAGCAGGAAAGTGGAGATAAAGGTGCCAATTGACTCCAAAAATCTGATTATGATCTGATTCATTCACATTGCTGCTGACCTCAAAAGCAGATTGACAAACACTTCCCCTTAGACCACCGAACCACATACAGATTGAAATTAACCACAGGAGAGAAATATTGCAAATTCTGATTTGTGAGCTCAGGCAAAGGGGTTTTCAGTGAGCAATGGCTTAAATTTTAGTCTTTTTCTCACACATAACTATCATATAGCTTTAGGAGACATGGAATATAGAACACAAGTCATACTTGTTATGGTGTCCTTAAAAGCTTGGTAGTATAAATAATTTTCCACAATGTTTTTTCTAGACAGCAATAAGATTAAATGGAGACCAAATTATGACTGGTTTGTCATGTTGGAGCCAAAAATTGCCCATAAATTGCCTGGAAATCAGGGTGGTGCTTCTAGCATTGAAGCACTTCCTTCCACGTCTCAAGGGCCAACATGTTCTAGTCTGCAAGGACAACACCACAGTGGTCTCATATATAAATCACCAGGGAGGGCTGCGTTAGAGCCCCCTGTTCAGGCTGGCACAGCAGATCCTGTTGTGGGTGGAGAACAGACCACTCTACATCAGAGCAATGTATATTGCAGGGCATGCAAATCTCGAAGCAGATATCCTTTCAAGAAGCCCTTGGAGTAGAGGCTCCATCCACAAGTGAAGTCTATTTGGCAGAGGTATGACCAAGCGGAAGTAGATTTGTTCAACTTCAAAGAGTCAACCCACTGTCCCCTCTGGTTCAGCCTTACTCACCCAGCTCTGTTGGGGCTGGATGCTATGATACACATAGCTGTGTATTCTCTGTACTCTTACCATATGTAAAAAAATTATGTCTACTAGAGTTCTCTTAAAAGCGACATATAAGAGACTAATGTGAGACGTTGATACTGTGATGTGAGAAGGTGCTTTAATTGAAACCTTGTGAAAGCTCTCTTAAAGGAACAGTTCATCCAAAAAAGTTCTGTCATGATTTATTCACTCTCATGTCCAAACCTGTATGATTTTCTTCTGCATTTAATTAAAGAAATCAAGTATGTGTAAGATGCCAAATGTCTGAGACTTCATTGGTTCTGAAGCTTCCAAACTAGTGAAGAAAAGTTCTTCTCTCAATAATCACTTCAATTTTGGTCTCTTTCTTACACAAAGTAATGGCAGAAGACTTGGAATATAGCAGTCACAAGTAGTAGTCACAAGAACTACTATTATGGTACTTTATGGTGCCTTTTGTCATTTTTGCTGCTCAATAGCCTCAGTCCCCATTCACTTTCTTTGTGCAAGAAAAGCATTATAAAACCTCCCAAACATTTATTTTTACTTTTGACAGGGAAAACGTCACATGGGTTGGGAACGATAAGAATGTGATTAAATAATAACTGAATTTTTATTTTTCTGTGACCTGTCCCTTTAAATCTCTTGAGCTATGAAAGAGTAATCTCTGAGCAATAAAATGTTTCTCTGGGAGACTGACGAGACCTGCAGCTGCATGAAAGGCGGTAGGATCTTGACAGAGATAGACACACAGTTACTGGCTGTCAGTAAAGATAGAAGAAGCGCACATACATTCTTACTCAGATCTGTCGGCTACTGTTAATGGCAGAGATAAAGCAACAGATTCTCATCAGTCAGGCATCCATAAACGGCTCTGTTAGACTGGGGGAGAGCACACAGAGGCATTAGAATGCGTTGCTTGTTTGGCGTGCACAGCCCAGTACCAGCTCGCCGGTGGAACCGATGGGCAGCGACATCCACACATCCACAGACATTCACTTATCAACCCCCTCCTCTTCCTCCCATCTGCCTCAGCTTAAACAGACAAGCCTTTCTCACAACTTTCACACAATGGTCTCAGTGTACCAAACCCAGTGGAGAGATTTAGTATGTGTGTGTGGAACAGAAAAGACATAAATGCAGATTTGGGTGTGCTTCTCGCAAACAAAACAAAGAAAGGTCTTTCGCTTCTTCCAAGCTTCTTGGCTTAAAACGCCTGGCGTGATTTGGATGACAAACATGTATCTTTTCTTGTAGTACATGGTCATTCCTGCATTGTGAAACTTTGTTATTAAACTTTGTTACAGGAATATTGCTATTCCTGTGTAACAGAGCAAATAATGATTGCAAATGAGATCTTGTTATTATCTTAATTGTTTATCCTAGACAGAGAAATATCTGAGACACAAGAGACTTAAGCAAAAGTCTCCATGTGCTTTCCATTTAATCTTGTTGTTGTCTAGGAGAAATGATTGAGATATTAAAGAGATCTCATCTATGCTTTTTCTTTCCTATGGGTGCTTATGTCTCTTACTCAGATTTGTCTGGATATGTTCTGGATATCCATGAGGAGAATTGTGTATTTAACTTCAATATTTAGTACATAAACAGATGTATCTTTACTGTTTTGTGCGAGGTAATTGAATCCACAAATTGGATAAGACTTTATGCCTTCGGTTGAAAAAAAGTCACTTATCATATACTTTTGAAACAAGAAACTATTTGAGCAAAAAGCTGCTAACGAGATGTATTAAAAGGTCAAAATCCCTTCAACATAATCTTTTCTGAGGGGCATCAGGGGAGGACTATTGCAGTGGCATCACCCACTGCAGTAAGCACATGACTTTTAGGACATGGGTATCATCAGTAAGTGGGAGCAGAGGGGGGCATTGTTCTCTCATTCGTCGAACAATTGAGAATGTTCTGATGCTTGTACAAACCCAAAGGAACAGATTTGAACACTGCTCGAACTGTGCTGCTGCATAGCTGAGCAAGGTCATGAGACTAAACAATGTTTTCACATGTTTTAACAGAGAGTAGGTTGCTGCCTACCTCCTTTTTCTACTGGTTTGTATTCCACCCTTCAAAATTAGCATTCCATAATCTGTCTCAAAGCACGGTTTACCGCAAAACACTTTTGCAGCGTCGCTCCGTAATGCGAATGCCCTGTTTCATTTAGAATCACCTCATCCCATCTTTGGATTCTCTCTCGCACACATGACAAAAATCCTGCTCCTCAATTTCCCACTTGTAGGAGTCTAATCCCTCAGACACACAGCATGTGTAGTATCTCGATCGTTACACAAACCTTTAAAACGGTTACTCTGTGTTTTGCACAGCCAGGGCTTTAGGCCCATTTAAAGAAAACAGGGAAATCAATATTTCTTATTAGAAATCCCTGCTGATGTGCCTCAGGCGCTCCCTTCTTTCTATCTCTTCTTTCTGTTCTCTCAGACTTCCTTTTTAATTTTTTTAAATTAAAAAATCAGTGTTTTCTTTTGTGCCAGTGAAGGAAATATTTATTATTCGTGCATGTTTTTTTATCTTAATACTTACTAAATATTAACATGAAACTGGTTCTTTATAGAGCTATAGCTGTATATAGCTGTTTTACTAATAATGCTATCAACTTAATGCTATCAACCTAGCCTGGATATAGTGCTGTCAATCTGCATGCTAAGCAACACTGTGTATTTGAATACAAATCTTCTATTTAAATATAAATCAATTGACTTCAGGTCCTTCCTCATTCTGATTCCCATCATGTTAGGTGCGCATAATTTAGTCCTGAAAGCCCTAAATAGGCCCAAATGAAATCTTCAGATTTTTTCTTTTATCTGC
>JAZGTJ010013193.1:0-15223 GCA_036877575.1 Botia almorhae
TACTGAGACAATGAGCAATAAATCTAGCACCTACTCACGCTGAATGGGGAAATGCTGGTCTGATGCTGTAATGCAATGCGCAAAAGAGGGCCAGCTGTTTGGCGAATTCACCAAGTATTCATAAATTGAGACTAAAATGTTCCGTCATATCTACTGCTGTTAGGTACTCACAAGTATTACCAAACAACAACTATTTACTTTCAGCAGAAGCTGGCCGGCTGCGCAGACAGATTGCCTGAAACGACAATTAGATGATTTAAAGTGAACCGACGCTTGGGTAAGTCTGCTGCAGTCCTCAGACGCTCCTGTCAAAATCTCTGTGTCTCAAAATCACACTCCCTTTAAGAACAACCGTTTCGTTTCTATTCCAGAGGGATAACCTGTCTGCTGCAGTTGAACGATTTGGGTTTGCTAGGGGCGTCTGCGTTTTTTTTCTTTTTCTCGAGAATTCCTACAGATTGCCTGCCTCACTCCGTTCTCAGCGCCACCGAAACAACAGAACTTGTAAGGTGACAATGTCACACCTGTTAGCAATACAAAAATGGCACAAAACACAATGAGTGACGGATTGCCGTTTCGGTTGGAATAAAAAGTGGTCCGACCATAAAGATGTTGAGCAACACACCAGCGAGACGGTTGCTGCCTGGTCAGACATGCATATTTATGCTCTATAATTCCCATGCAGTAATTGCTCTGACGCATAACGAATGGTACTATTGTTTTTTTGCATGCTATATTTGCCGGTTTAAAACTGCAAGGCATGTAACACACCAAACTGGAGAACCACTAACATTCGGAGTTAGAATCTGTAACTGTACACGCTGGAGTGGGAGGCCAACGCAACTTTTAATATGCAGGGTAAATTTATGCATAACATGATAACACTTAAACTCCCGTCGAACTTGATACAGCCCACGCGAAATGAACAGAAAAGTGACCTTTAGCACAAAACTCCTCCGAAAAAGAGCGTTAAATAATGAAATAAAACATATTGACACACCTGCATGATTTAGACATACTGCAGAAACATAGAATGCAGCCAACGGTAAGGAGCAGTTGATCCAGATCTTACTCATGGCCAAACGTCCAAACTTCCAACAGGAAACCTGCATGAAATCATGGAGGAGAAAAACGCAGTCAGTGTCCCTGGGCGACGAGACAGCTCATTTGCGAGTGTGAATCATCCGATTCTCGTGATTAGGGTCTCACGTACAGCTAATTCAAATGTCATTTCAGCTGAACTGTAATGGGAGCACGACTCCAGTTTCAATTCCGAAGTGTGAAAACAATTCATGAGTCATTCTAAAATAGAACGCAAGAACGTCAACAAATATGAAATGATTTACATAAGGTACATTATATGTGGTGATGGACTGACTCGTTTTTAGTGGCCAATACTGAGATTTAGAAAACAGAACGGCTGACATAATACTGATGTATAAGCGATTATTGTATAAGAGCAACAATAGGGGAAAATTGTTAACAGTTTTTATAGTTATTCATTTATTTTTAAATGAAATGTCAGGTGACAAACCCAAACGAATGAATTTCACACAACCCTAAAAAAATGAGCAAAAAGTAGATAGAGACCCAATGACAGTTTATAGCTTGTAATATATATGATTTAAAGCCAATTTTGTTTTTTTAAGGATGATGGAGTTTTCTGTCAGGCATGTTGTATCATATTGCTGCCCATGAAACAAACACAGCAATGAGTGTGAGATCTTAAGACACAAGGCCACAAACAGTCAATACAGTTAAAACCTCCACATACTAACACACTTCCCACATTGAATTTTAGAGTGCTATTCAAAATGTCCTCCGTAAACATATGCCTAACATCTGCAATAATCATTTGAGTCTGAAATGAGCCACAGAAAGTAATAAGTGATGGTCTGATGCAGGCAAGGATTTCATTTCTCTTAGCACTTGTAAAACAGTGCAAGTTCAAACGCTAGTCCCTCCTATCAAAAACAAAGTGCTTCCTGTTTTCCTAATAAAGTTAATGTAAAATTTAGCAAAACTTCATTGAGAGATTTCACATAAATGATTCAAGATTACCTTTTAATAGAGTGATCTAAATCAGAATAATCCCCTAAAAATCCTACAGTTCGATCACCTGTCCTCCAGCCACTCTCACACTCAACTGAAGCAGGCAAACAGGTGAACCCTCTCAAGCTCCACCCCCTCTTCACATTGCACCAATCACAGCTCGAGACTTGTGAGCGAGTAAAACTACTTGCTGCAGGTCCTGACCAGCCCATTTCCACCTGAACTGCTTTGCTTTGTGATTATTATTATCCTTTGTGGAGCCAGTTATCCAATTGAGATATTCTACTTGGTTTTGTTCATGCGATATGTGTTCAGGAGAAAAACAAGTGAGTGACACAATTCACCTATTTTGGGGCCAATGAGAAAATGTCATTAATCAAACATGTTTATTAAGTAGTTGTTGAGTTGCGTGTTTGTAGACTGTTTAAAGAAAATGCTTCCCACATCTTTGTTACTGTTGTTGTTTAATGCTGTTTAGCCAACCAGATGCTGTGGTACTTTGGCCCAAATTCATCTGTCACTTTGTAATATGTTTAATATTAACACAGTGTTTGGCCCAGTGTTTTTTCCATCTGTTACACTGGTAAATCACACTTCTGTTTTTTTATGCGTTTACAAAATTGTCGTGTTAGTCATTTTGTCTGTTGCTGGGCCTAAATGGTGGATGGTATTTTTAATACATTTCCTTTTGATTTAAAGAACATGTTTGTTTACTTCTGTACAATAAACGCAACCGATGAGAAATACAGGCCCGCTGCACCAAAGTGTCTCGTGCAGTTATATGCAGCACAGATGCTCTGTGTTTCCTGATAAAAGCCCAAAATGTTTTTGCCCAAATGTTTCTGCCAGAGTTCTGCTGCTTTTTTCTCTAATGCTCAAACGACCAGCGTTTTTCACAATCGCTTCATGGTGTGCAACACGGGCCTATATGTTAATTCAAGTAACGTGTTTATCTTTTCAGTGATTACAGGAGCGGCAACTTGAGGTTAAAAATGCAAATGCCACACCGTTATCTCAGAGAGAAACTGAATTGTTTGCTTCTGTACTGTTCAGACAGCAATTATCTCTACAAAACATCTGTGTTACCTGATTCTCTGTGCTGTCACTGTAGGTTATGAATGTGTGTACTCGGGTCTTCTGTCAGTCAAGAGGCCTTTTGATCATCAACGCCTCCTCAAACTCCCACAGCTACGTGCAGGAACCGTAGAAATGGTGAGGAGTTCACTCAGGAAACATCACTGAGCCTCTACGCCAAAAAAATGGGGGGTGTAAGTTTCAGATTTTGGAATTTAAGAATGGTTTCCTTTCAATTGAAAAGTATCAATATATTTTATTATAGTACAGTAGATGGTTAACCAGTGGCCATTCTTAGGCCTCTTAAAAGCAAGAAATGGGCTTGTCTGCTGCCTTTTGACAACAGAGCTCATGATAGTCTGTAGTAAAGGGTTTGGAGCCGTGCGTGTTAATGTGATGCTATTGGCCGATTTCAAAGTGATTAGTCGCATGACGTTTACAGCTGAGGTGATTGGCTCAAAAATGTTCTGCGGTCCCACAAGAGAAATCTCATGGGAGCTGTCATTGAGATGAATGGGAATGCTGAAGGATAGCTTTCACCAGGTATTAAAGAACTCCTTTGTCGCAATTGAATGCGAATTGGCCACGCTCCACGGAATGTTAAATTGGAATTTGAATTGGAATGACAGGAAGAGAAATTCAGAGGAGAAATGCAACGCAGTCAAAGCGTTATTACATCAATGACTCGAACTCATTATGTTGATTTCCTGATATTTTTCATTGTCATATTAGACATGTTTCAATAGATAACTACACTTCTAGCAGTTCTGACTCCAAGCCACAGTACTGGAGCTGAAATAATTTTAGGATCTATTAGTAAAAAGAAATGGACACGAGACAGAACACAAGCATCGGTTTGAATCCTAAATGAACACTCATGAATGATTGATTATATTGGATATTATTTTGGCCTACAGGAATAATGTACTCTGGTGTATAACCTGTAACAATTATATTAATGCAGTCTCCCTATATTTCTAGAAGGATCATCAGTGGGATAGTATAGATATATAATATACATACACATATGCTATATATTATATAGTGTATTATCTGCCAATATACCTACAGGTGTTAAAAAGAGCACAAATAATTGATCACAAGTAATTGAAAATGATGAGGAAAGTATACAATCTTAGCACAGAGTACACAACAGGATACGAACAGTCACTCAACTTCTACAGCTGACATACAGAACAGTTTAACAGACACGGAAGTGCTGTTCTCTCTCTCCTGCTTAACAACACAGTTTTTCATCAGTTTTTGCTTCAAGGCCGAGAGAAGCTACACAGCTAATCGCTGAGATAGTGGCATCTGATAAATTAGCGTTGAGCATGAAATAAGAGACCATTCAATGTACTTTTTCCTGAAGGCTTTAAGATATGAGGCCCTAAAGTTCTTATCTCAAGGTATCGAATGAAAAGGTACTTGCTGTTTTGCTTTACAATGAAAGCAGTTCATTCAGTGAAATCGATCCATTAACGGTGAGAAAACACTGATACAAGTCACAAGGGGATGAAAGGATGTGACAGTACTAAGCTGTTTTTTTATAGTGTGATTTCTTGAAAATAACTTGTTTGTTTTGTGCATGAATAATAAATGACTAAACGTACGTTTGACCCCAGAAGAACCAGTTAAATCAAAACCTCACTTTTAATAATCTATGATTACACATTATAATAAAGTTTTAATTGGTTCATCCGTAGGTCAGAGGTCATGATGCATGAGCCAATAGAAGTGAATTAAAAGAGGCGTCTCGCGTGACCGTATCTTTAAACATTTTCCAGGATTTTGCACACCATATGAGTACTGGATTTTGCACACCATATGAGTACCTTAGTTTTAAAGCTGCAATCTGTACCTTTAGCCTCTCTACCGCCATCTCTGTTTAAAACATAAAAGTGCAGCTTACTGAGGCACTTTCATTATGCATGTTAAAACCAAATGAAGCCAATCTAGCATTTCCAACAGCTCAAACCCTAAATCATTATTATAAACTTACCATTGGGAATGTACTTGCTCAATAACTTTTATTATTGTTCATTTGTAACACAAAAAAGTTATGGATTGCAGCTTCAGCTTTTTTAAAGTACTGTATTTTTATTTCTTTAGGCATAAAATGGGGAAGAATTACTTAAATGTGCTTTTAAATCAGGCGCCGAACATGTCTTGCTGCGTTTTTTTGTCGGCGTGAATATGTCATAATTTCGGTTATTGCCGTCACATAAGGTACAACACTGTGCTTGTGGTCCCATGACTGTTTTAACTGCGACGCTAATGGAGACTTTAGAAAGTGAGGTGGAGGTTTATTTGTTTGCTCTGCATCACCCATTGTGTTATTGAATGCAGGCGCCGGATTGGACGGTTGCCACCTGTTGGCTCCTCTGATTGATTTCACGGAGCAGCGCGCTGGTGTTTGTTCGCACCTTTGGAATTGGAGCAGAGGAGGTTGCTTGGTGGTTTCCGTTTGAAATTCACCGGCTGGTTTTCTGTGTAATGAAATTTTGAATTGGACTTTGAAACGAGAAACGTGGAAAGAAAACTTTGGCAGTAATAGGCACGTCGTGTCATTATAATCCACATTATTCGACCGATGGATTCAAATTCACACTCAATTTAATGTGCACGGCTCAAAAGGGAGAAATATTGCTCAATTGCAGCAGGTCTATTTTTGTCCAGAGGGTTTTTTTAATAAGCTCAGTAATTTGTCTTTGTCCGTAGACTCATGCTAGCACAGCACGGCATGATGCCTATTAGTAGGTTTGCCAGTGGTGATGCACAAGATCTGACCTGATAAAACCTTCATGCTCCTCTCCTGCAGAACAATAGGGGACAACTGGGACAATAACAGGGAATGTTCTCGGAGTGTTGGCTAACGTTCTTTAAATGTTATCAAATGATCTTGTCGTATTGTTAAGAATGTTTTATTAACATTATATATAGATATCAAAAACACTTAATAAGTAGTTAGTGGACCGTTTAAAAACCATGTAGAACTAAAAATGTTTGAATAATGTACTTACAGTCAAGCAATAACGTTAATACAATGTTTAAAAAAACTAGACCTTTTAAATGTTCCTAGACATTTCAAAATAACATTTTGTTCCTTAATGGAAACGTTAGGGAAACATTCTTGCAACGCAAAATTGTTAGCTGGGAAGTGAGCTAATTTTGCAGATGGGGAGGTGATGCGTAATTCTGCGGCACTGATCAGCAGGGGATGCGCCGCATCATCTGGTGATTGTACGTCAGTAAATTAGCCCTTGGGGTCTGAGAATGTCTGAGTCAGAATAATCATAAAACCTTAAGCGTTCATTACAGTGAGGGAGCTTAATGAAGACGTAATGCCTCGCGGAGCACCTGGATTTATGTGAAGACCGAATCTCCAGGCGTTGCTCCGTTAGAGTGTGATTTAAAATCTGAGCCCACCAGGTTTTCCTGCTCTCACTGTCTTTCATAATTAAATTTGCATAAATGCAAATAGAGTTTTTGAGAGCCGGTGTAGTGCCGTTGATACATTAAAAACATAGATAACTCAAGAGATGCGAAAAAAAAGCAGTACAGTAGCTTTGTGTGAGACTTAACTGCATTTTGTGGAAAACGTATAACTTTTATTTTAATTTCAAATGTCCATGCACAACTTCTGTTGTGGACCACAATGACAGGAGCACAAACCAGGCGCAGGCGTCGTTATTATGATGAATTTTTTGGAGCCGTACTGTACCCAAGCAATATTGTGAGAGTAACATGTATTTTGTAGACGCTTATCTAAGGCCATTATCAAATGAGAAACATCACGGGCAATTTATCTTACAAGAGCAACAATAATCTAGCATCGCAGTGCCACGTTTCTACAGAAACTAGAGCAGTAGCCGCAGAAGAGAGAGTTTTTCAGCATGCTAACATGCCGATGAGCTGGTGTGTCGTCAGTTATTATTTTTTAAGATGCTGATCTGGTGAGGGCTGGAACAGAAGAACAGAGAAAGCACAGGTTCTGGTAGAGGTCTTTGTTGTTTCTTTGTGATGAAACGGGCAGAAAACTGATTAGGGTTGTGATGCATTCTGATGGTATCTCTCGACTCTGGTAAACACAACAAAAACCGTTTGCATGCTCGGATCAAAATGTCTTCAACTTTCTTTTGAAAAATCTTTCAGGCTGGAGTGTTTGCCTTCAGTTTCTGGCAGAAATCCCCATGATGCATCAGAGAATTCTGATAAACATTGTGCTTTCAAGTATATATATATATATTATATAAATAATTTTTTATTCACATACGCACAAAAGACTCATTCAATCGACTCCCACTGTTTACTATACTATACCAGCTGTTTGAACCCAGCTAACCAATTTACGTTGTAAGAATGTTTCCCTAACGTTTCCATTTGATCATTACAACATCAAAAACATTTTTTCAAAAGGTCTATGAATGTTTAAAACGTAAATTTTTTTTGTTCTGAGACTGTTTTCTGTTTGCTGGGTATATATTTTTTAGTTCTTCACATATGCACAAAAAACTATCAGATCCGTTCGACGCCCTCTGTTTACTTTACTCTGCTTCAACAGCTGCTTGAAGTGACCGAACTCTTTGGTAGTCAGTGCTGGCAACCTTCATCATATGGTAATTGTCCTCTTCCGAAGTGAGGAACAGCAGCCAAATAGGATTGAATTTGATTCGTGGTCAGGGCTCTGCTGATAACCCCATCAATCTTCGTTGATTTAGCAAAAAGGGGCTTGATAATGACACCGGAGGGGGTGGCAAACCTACCACCTTGACAGATGTCCAAATTACTGGTAAACAATGGGACGCAGATGGAAACAAATAAATGACCGTGCCGAGTCGGCAGAGGATGGAAAATGTCCGCAGACTCTTTAGGAAACGAAACCAAAGTCTGATTGGAGGTGGAAACGTGGATTTTAAGTGCATATTTGTCTGTTGGAGTAAGAATTTCACACATTTAAAGCTTCGATTCATAGCTTTTGCCTCTCTATCGCCATCTCTGGTTGAAACATACGTAAGTATATGCTTAGTTATGTGGACGACAGGTTTAAGCTACAAGCTACAAATACTGCACCATCTATACTACCCCGACATGCTATATAGTAGCCAGATCTTTATACCAATATTAACACTGTTTATGTCGTATTGTAGTAAACAAATTGTAGTATTGATTATACCAGAATTTACTATGCAACATGTCAACAAAAATCTCAAAACACAAACCTCATAGGCCCAGCCATGTTCACAATTAATGGTTTCCATGCCGATTAGGAATATGTACAGCTGTGGTAATGCCTAACAACAAAAATATATGACTAACAATTGGAACAAACGCTGGGTTAAATATTATATTAGTATTGGCAAAAACTGCCAAGTGATGGATAAAATCGCTAGAGTATCGTACCGTTTAATTGAATGCGCTTTGGCATCTATTAATTTTGCATTTCTATCCATGCATTGTCTTCCCTGTTGATTGTGACCCTGTGAGAGCAGGTCTTCTACACACAGTTGAGAACCTCTGACTTGGACCATTGAGGTTCAGTCAACAACAACAGTTGAGGGTTTATGCTATGCTATGCTGTGCTATCTCCGGACTTGGACCGTTCAACCATCACAAAAGGTCGAGAGCTTCACTTCTGTAAACAAGTTCAGTTGGTTTTAGAGGCACTTAAGTATTTATTTATACCCAAGCAGGTCATAGAGACTGAATACATAAAGCATAACAATGCGCCATATCAGAACTTTATGGACAATTTTAGCAAAAGAACAAATATCTCTAGCCTACCTGAATGTCTGCGGAGAACTCTTGTATAATTCCACGGCTTGCGGCGTTCTAAAGATGTAACGGAAAACTTTTTAAAAAGTTATTGAACTTTTTTTGTCAGTTTCTAGACGCACATTCAAGAGTTATTAAGATTGTGTAGGTATATCACTCTTGGCTGGTGATGACACAATAATTTACAGTTGCAAATGCGCCGTTCGTCGTTCTGTGAATTACATCCGCGAGAAATGGCAAGAACATAACCAGACACCTTTTTAAAAGGCTCTCCATCATCATTAGTCATTAGTCTTATCCTGCTTTGAAGAGGATTTATTGTCAAATAGCAACCACTTGTGTTTGGCTTTCCTAAATGTTCTGCTCTGAAATTCATGGTTTAAATCCCCACAGTGCAACTGGGTTGGTGTACGCGGTCATAGTAGCACTTATCTTGTTTGTTCAGCGCAGGTGCCTGTTTCATAAAGCCGAATTACGGCCTCTGGACAGACTCTGAATAATAAAGCTGACAGTGAATGGCTCTAACTGCACACAGCTGTTCTGGCTTCACTTGTGAGATGCTTTGGCCCCCATTTAACCCTTTAATATTGCCCATTAAAATAGAGGATGTCTATTTCTCCATAATAGTACTGAGGAATTCATTGTAATGAGGAGTAAGTGCTGACAGTATGGGACAGAAAAATGTGTTTGGATGGATTTACATGGATTTCTGCATGATTTGGTCCTATTTAATCTGATATGAACAGAATTCGTTTAATGCACAAATAAGTGGTTTTATTTTTTCTTTTTGAACACAACCATGTAAATGTTCACAGTGAAGGGTGAAAAACTGTAAACGGAATCGCGAAAGACTTCTCCAAAATATGAGGTGTCAGCAAGATTATATTGAAAAGGTTCGTAAGAGCTGTTTTTCCCTCATACAAAATCACACGTTTTGAATATGCTGTTCTACATACTTCCATAAACTGAAATGTTTCCTGAGACTGTACATAAGCGGTGATATCTGTAAGCACGATGAGCAGGATACTGTAGATAACGCAGATGCTGTATGAGCAGATGTGAGCTGTTGGGCACGGCATAGTACATACTGTGATTAATCTGTAGCTATATCGGTCCATTACTAATCGCACTGTATACCATCCTGTGGTCTTCATCTTCATCATTCTCTGGCATGTTTGATGAGGTGAAAAGACCAACAGTGCTGTCTAATGAAAAGGCACATGTTAAATTTCCTCACAAATCAAAATTCATGAGCGTCAGTGATCCCTCACTCCCCCCCCCTCAACAAATATCCCATTTCCTTTACAACAATACAAGCACAGCCCCTCCGCTCTTCTGTGGTGACGAGCTCTCTCGTCTGTTGTGCTTGGCTGTCGAGATTGATGAGAATAGCTTTACTGTTTGACAGTCTGTTAGGAAACGTTTCCAGGGAATGCTCGACTGACGGCCCAATATGGAAGACGTGACGGCTCGCAGGTGACCTGCTGAGCGTTCCGAATATTGAGAAGATTCCTGGTTTCATCTGCATAATCGCACTAACCGACCAATGTTGTCTTGTTTTTCAAATAGTTGTGGTTCAAACTACCTTCACATACCTGGTGATATTAATATTGCTGTTATCTAGTTATGGCTGCATGCTTCTCGTTCTCTAGTTCCCTGGGGAATCCGTTAGGGATAAACAACCCAGTTTATGAGTTTTAATTACGAGTCAGTGATTCAATTAGAGAGCTGCTGTCAGAGTGGAGGTTAACCTAGCTATTGATAAACGATAGACAGGGCGGGTTTTTGACCGAACAAACCCAAAGGGTGAGCCACGCAAAGAGCAGTTGAGGCATTGCAGGGAGATAAACACAGCGCACACAACTCTTTATCTCAAGAGACCCTTACTAAATCCAATATATCGAGCTGATCTGCTTATCTATGCGAGACGAACTGGAGCCTCAAACCTGCTTTCACATTCACGCACCTGTTTCTTCGGGCAATCCCATTGGTTTAAAAAACCTGATCCAAGTGAAGCCAAACCAATCATTGGTTCTTTTTTCGAACAATTACTTTTTGCCAAAATAGAATTCTGAGAACTTTTACAGCTATTGTTTTGCGATTCAGGTTGGGCAAATTGCTTTTTTGGTCCATAGCATAAATCAACGCTCTTGACGTGTACGTGTATAGAAAACGATAGAAACTCATCATGAGATAAATGAATCGAATAACAAGCCCGACCGCACGATCCCTCGCAAATATAGAATGGTTTTGTGTCGCTTGAAGGCCACTGTGGAAAGGCTCCTTATGAATTCTGTCGCTAAGGAGCTATACAACCTCAGTGTAGATGTACTAACAAATGCAGCTGACTAAGCAGTGGAATGACTCGAGGTCTGGATGAGACTAATGCACACGCCTTGACCCCAGTGAACCGAGCTGAGCATATGAATCAGAAGTGACCCCTCCAATGTCAAAGTAATCTTTGGGTCCCATTTCAGGATTATTGTAATAGTAACTTGTGCTTAAATAGACCTCTTTGTGTATTATTCTTCATGTTTTGGGGCTTCTTGGAATATCAAGCTCGTAACGATAAATATTTAGTAAATCTATTAAGTCAATTATTTAACGATCAAATGAGTAAATATATTGTTAGTGTATTGTTTAATTCTAAATGTAATATTTTTTTGTATCAGATTCTATATTATATACTACTATGTTTGGAAAAACATCATTCTTCATTTCTGATTTATTCTTACATTGTCATTTCAGATTTTTTTTTCAATGACAGTATTTTAAATGTTTTTATTCTTGATTTATTTATTGGATTTGTTTATTTCTTGTTGTTCTCCTGTTTGTTTTACATGTTCACAATATTTTGATTAGGAAGGACAGCATGTACAGTAAAAGAAACAGAATTTGTATTAACTTTACTGTGAGCCTTGAACTTTACTTTGCGATTACATCAATTGTGACCCAGATAAATGTCAATCCTAATCCTTGTTTTTAAGAAAAACAAGTGAAAATTTATAAGGTCAAAGAGGGCAAAGCTACTGGATATATTGGTAAGGATGTTTTTTGGTAAGGCAATTTTAAGAGGCATGCGACATTTTCCTCAATGAATTAGTTTTCACTTCAATGGCCTGGTTTAGATCCGGGCCAAAAGGCAAGTCATATTAAAAGCAGACAAGCTTTCGTGTGGGGGATTTATGATCATTATTTCTCTGCATATTTATGGCGTTTGACGCTCTGCTGATTGGTTCCAGGTGTTTGTGCGATTTACACTAAGAGTTCATGATGCCATAGAAGAACCATTTTTAGAGGAATTATTTGTGGCTCTGTGGTTCCGTAAAGAGCCTTTAATCTCTGTAGAAGCTTAATTTTTCACAAAATGTTTTTGCCTTCATACAGTACCAATATTCACAGCAGATGATTTGCATTAATGGCCATCAGAAGGCCACATTGGGAATATTTCCCTCATACATAAATGGGCTGTTGGCTCTGTTTGTGATGCTTGATCCTGTGTGGACCTTGTTATAACTGCTGTGAGAAGCCTGCAAAAAACCTTTCCTGTGTGTCAGCAGTCGCTGTTAGTGGAAACGGGGAACGTTCTCAGAACATTGGCTAACATCCTCAAAAAGTTTTCTCCATTATGTATCGTATATCAAAAATGTTATTTAAAAGTTGTTTAGTGGAACGTTTTTTAAAAATACAGAAAAATGTTTGAATAACGTTCTTCTAATCAAGCAATAACAAATACTAAAAAAAATGTTTTGAATTTTTTAGAACGATAACAATAACATATTTAACGTTTTTTGTTACTTAATAGAAACGTTAGGGAAACGTTCTTACAACATAATTGTTAGCTGGGTTTAGTCCAGAAACAGGATGTTTAGAGTTGTGCAGTTAATTTCGGATGTGACCCACGAAGAACACAAGTTACCTGTGAAATGGTCCTGTCAGTAAACCGTTTGGGAAAATTAGGGTGCTAAAACGTTGGCCGTCTCAGTTTGCCCACTGTGATGGGAATGTCAATACTTCTGAGTGTGTAGCATAAGTGTGGCTAAACCTTTAGGACACACTACAAAGTCATCAAGCTGCATCTCTGTACTCGGTACTATACTTACATTTTCATGTATATGTTTATATTACCCCTTAAAACGTACTAAAACTGATTGATTTCTATGTTTTCTAATCATTATCCATTCTTTCTACCTAGAGTTACTCCTCAAAGTGGAATCCGTGCCAGAATAGTTCAATTCTTTATGTATGTATGTCTACACATTAGAATAAACGTCACTCATTGGTTTAGTCATCAGCTATGTAAGGTAGCTGTATAGGCCAACTCAGGAATTTAATAGGAGTCTATGGGCGTGCTCCATTTGAAAGACAACATCAATATACACTTCTTATTCTGGAGGCTAGAGCACTTGAAGTGAGTGCTCTGAGGGGAGAAGGCCGATGGCTCTTGATTCTGGGCCAACACTGCACATTTGTAAGTCTCTTGTTTAACTCATTATTATCTGTTTATGACCCATAAGAGATCCATAAACTGAAGTGGGTGTGGCAGATAAGGACATATAACATGCCCAGCACCCCATATAGAATTCCTCAACAGGCTGCGAGAATGTTAGCCAATGTTCTAAGAACGTTCCCTATTGGGTAGGTATCAGATAAACATGATCTGACTCGATTTGCGCTTACGCACATTTTTAGTGTTTATGCTCATCTTGCCATTTCTGTCTAGTGTTTAATGCCATATCCAAAAATGCACATCAAATATATGTAAAATCTGACTGATGGTATAGTGACTTTGACTCACAGTGTTTGTGACTGTGTAGTGAACGGTGAATGAGTATCGTTGTAAAACGCCTGTGTCACATTTTCTCGCGGGTTCAGCACTGCGGCAAGATGTCGTGATATATGCACGCAGAGGCAAGATTTCCAGATCTTCTGTCTCCCTGTTTCCTCACTGACGGCTTCGCTCGGTCGCGGCACGAGCGAGGCTGTTGGCCTCGTGCTGATGCTCGCACCGTCGCCATGGCAACCGATGTAGATTCACAGATATTGAACAAATGCATCAGATTGCATTCCTTCCAAATTGACAGTGTGGACAGTCAGTTTCAAAGAGCGACAGGAAGACCAAATTGGTTTGTGTGCAGTTTAAGCAAAGCCTTTGTTTCTTCATTTTCAAATGTAGAAACCCTTGCGTGCCGTCTTTCCCTGTGGTGTTGGTTAAAACAAACAAACAAACATCTTGTGTATAATGATTATGAATAGGAACAACTGACAGTTTCAAATCACCTCTTGTTTCAAAATGTGCAGCCATTGGTGATCATTGTACCTAGCTAACAATTTTAGGCTACAAGTAACAAAAATGTTATTTTAAAGTTCTGCGAATGTTTACAACATCCAGTTTTTTTAGATGTTGTATTAACATTATTGCTTGGATAGGAACGTTATTGAAATGTTTTTAAACTCTGTAACATTTTCAAATGTTCCACTAACAACTTAATACCATTTTTAATGCTATAATGTTAAAAACATTCTATGAACGTTACTGCTAGAATGTTTTTGATCATGTTTAGAGAACCCTGAGAGCACATTTGGAGAATGTTCTGAGAACGTTCCCTGTTAGCTGGGCACGTTCCCTTTTGCTGACAGCATTGTAGGAGAACCCTTTATTAAGGGATATATTTACTCGCTTTTGTTTGGGAAGTTCACTTCCAGCAGTACTCTTGTAGGTTGCAAAAATGCCATTTAGGATTTTCCTGATACCTAATAAAAATTTAATAGAAAGTTCTGTTCTAACAGGAAGTGAATAAATTATAACCGCTGCACTAGTTTTTCTTTCCCTCTGTGGTTTTGTATCTCATAATCAGATCAAGGCACTTAGAATCCCCATTGTGTGGAAAAAGTGCTTCGAGCCACTCTGATAACAGTTAATGACTAAAATATCACAGTAAGGACTCTTGCAACATTTGTCTCCGACATTAGTCACTTCCTGTCCCTCATCACTCTCATAACCCTTTCAGACTATTGCACGTCTGTTGCATCTCCTTCCTCTATATAACACCCGCCCGCTCTCCACTCTCTTAGAACACCATCGAGAGTCAGTCTTTCTGCTCTTGTGAGTTTACCGGGCAGGTCTTCTTGAAGTGTAAATCTTGGTTGTAGACAAGGACGCGTCGATATGAGTATTAAGAAGTACATCTCAAGAAGTATGCGCTCATTGCACGTGCCTGTATTACGTGACCCCATTGGCCTGCTCATCTGGCTCAAGGAGGCCTGTTTCTGGGAAGCAGAGCTCAAATCTGTTGCTTGCTCATGGACAAGTTGATATTTT
>JAZGTJ010013194.1:0-15223 GCA_036877575.1 Botia almorhae
GCCCAGCCCCAGCCACAGTAAGTTCTTCCAGAGTCTTCTGGATGAGGAGGAACTCGATGACCTGATGGATGCTGAGGAGTACTTAGTTCCTCAGACCTTAAATATTTCTACCTCCTTGTGCACGTCCAGGCCACGCACAGATTCCAGTAGGGTGAGCCCCATGATTTTATCTCATTTCATGATTGTAAAAATCCTTCTTTTCACAGTTTAGTGTACAAAGAAACTGTAAACTTAACAAAATAATGTCAGGGTGAAGCTGATTGGCCGATGATGCTGTGCCATCCTGTGCTGTACAATTAGACCTACTGCACACTTTTAAGAATCTTAGAAGCAACATTTGAACACTGTCAAAACATCTGCTATAACACAATGAAATATTTGTGTTTTTTGTTGCGCTTGCAAAACATTTCATCAGAACACATAGTTACTTTTAAACAACTGACAATAAAGATGTTTTTCACCCCCAGAGTTTAGAAGCAGTGATTGTTTTCACTATTCAGATTGTCCCTTGAGGTGCAGAAATTACACATTGCACCTTTGTTGAAACTTTTGAAACATTTGAAACATTGATTGTTTTTCTTTTCTGGATCAGAGACACTTAAAAGTGGACAACATGACAAAAGCACCTTTTTCAAAGCAAAAAAACATGCTTGCTTACATCAAACATTTAAGAAATTTGGGGCATGTTTTGTCCCAAGCCCTGTTTAGGTTCATTGATCCCACCTGTTTGTGTCTGGTATCATCACACTAAACATTTAGACGGGTAAATGATAGCTTGGCTATCATAAGCATTGGAAGAGTTACATGTATCTAAAGATCTTTCTCACACTCATACAGACTCAAGTGAGGAGCCGTGACAGAGTTTATTGTCCAGAAGATCGCGTGGGAGCTTGTTCTCGTGACAACTCGGGTTCGGCCGGTGGCGTTTTTGTCCCGGGAAGCACACAGGGGGCGGGGCTAGATTCTGCGGAGGAGCAGCATTGTAACGGAAGTCTTAAGAAAGCGCCCGTGTCTGGCTCAGGGGAGGAATGTGACGGGCAGCGCTACAGTGCAGACCCCACTGTCTTTCTGGGAGAAAGGGGACTGAAGACCGGGGAGGAAGATAACTACATGAGTCCTATGAACAAGTCAGCCTCAGGTAAATGAAGAATACAGTATACAGTACGCACACTAAATTGTGTATATGCATATATAATTGTTCCCCTGTTCCCCTGTTTTTGCAATGTTCAAAATAAACAAAGGTTGACTAGTCTAGTTGATTAGTAAGGATTTTTGTTTAGTGATATGTGATATACTACTGTAATATTATTATACTAGTTAAAACAGTTAGTTGGCAATCCACAGATTAGTCAGTTTTAAAGATGAATGATATATCAGAACATTTAATATATTAAAATTATGCATCTTGTTCTTTGACCGGTAAAATCACATTCAGTCCTTTTTAGCAATGATGGGTTCAAGCTAAAGTGTGTCCACAGTACATTTTGAATCCAGTGTGTTGAGCAGGAAGAGTTCCTCCAAAATAACTTTTGGCAGTAGTTATGGTCTCATCCTTCACCTCAGAGATCAAGAACCCCAAAGATTTGAGCGAATGAATTGTGGACTCTGAGCTGCAAGTACTCACTGTTCTTTAATGATGTATTTATGTTCTAGTATCAAAGTGCTTGAAAAATGAAGCGCCTCAAGAAAATGATAGAATTAAAAGAGTAGCAGCAGTATTTATCTGTCACATAAATAGGAAGATGACAGCGTTGACTTGGATGAGTAAATTTACACTAAATACAACAAATAAAATAACTGCTTTTACTGGAAAAGCAACACTATTAACTGCTATTACATTTTACTAAGATGTTGTTGACGTAAAAACGCTGTAAAAATGCACCAATGCTGTCTGTTGGGAACAATACTTGTGATGTATATGTAGCTACTGTCATGCTGTTGTCATGTCAACCAACTGTATTTTCAAATTTTCCTGCTTCTACAGACCATCTCAGTCCTATAGAAGAAAATCCCTTTGTATTCCAACGGAAAAATGGGAATATCAATGCCCTGGACAACCCGGGTTATGACACCACCCCCGACAGGACACCCAAATGTGAGGATGAGTACCTCAACGAACCTCTTTACCTCAACACGTATAACACCACCACCGGTGGGCTGAACCAGGAGATCCTGAGGAAGAATGGTGCTTCCATCCCACTGCAGATGACGACAGCAGCCAACATGCCAAGCGGTCATGTCATCCTTTCCACGCTAACCGGGAAAGCCCATCACCACAGCCAGGGAACACATGTTCGTTTCGCCATCCCACCTGTTCAACCTCCCCAAACAAGAAACATGAGCCAAAACGGACAGCATTCCCAGATACCTGAACCCATTTCCTCCAGCAAATCTGGAAATCCTTCCCTGTTGACACAAATCTCGCTCGTCAGCCAACCAATCCAACCTTGTCTTGCGAATCCATCTGGTTGTTCAACTCAACCCAACTCAGCCCAAGCAGCAAAGGCTACAATGACAAATAAAAGTGTCTCCGGTCTTCCTGGACACCTTGGTTATCCCAGTAACATGCTTCAGATGGGACATACCGGGACTGTAATGGTGGACAGGAAATCAAAGAAGAATTTTGATAATCCTGACTACTGGCAGCACAGTCTACCTCCCAAGGTGACCCAACCGAACCCTCAAGATCCATCACAAGGTTGCAAAAGCAAACATCTCTACAGGCACAGCATCAGAAGTCGCATCGCCATGGCTGAAAACCCAGAGTATCTCTCAGAGTTTAACAAGCGACCAGGACCGGTTCTGCCTCCTCCACCTTACCGGCACAGAAATACAGTAGTGTAACGCAGCACCTCTACCAACATATTCCTCTTCCTCCAGCATTCATTTAGTGCATTTACAACTCTCAACTTTAATGATTATTGCCAGAGGAGTTGGCAAAGAAATAACAGGAGGAAATCGCATATAAAGGGAAAACTGATCTACCAAAGTGCCTCGAAACTGTTTCAAAATCTATTCCACACTTTTCTTCTTACACACACAGAATGTAACTGCTACACATGCCATTCCTTCTCAGCTCCAGTTCATTCTCCTCATTCATTCCTGCAGCTCATTCATTCCTGCAGCTCAAAATAAAAGCTCATTCTTACCAAGAACGATAACTATGATGATATTTATAACAATTATTATTAGTGTCAGTTAACTCTATTAGTGATGTTATGTTTATTCAACACTTGCTCCGTGCAGTTTTACAGTCATGAAGGCGGATGGAGATGAATTGCTGTTGCTTTTAAGAAAGTACAAAATAAACAGACGCTTTTGGATATATGAAATGCCAAAAGCATATTTGATAAGACAAGAGGAGCTAGGAGAAGCTTGAGCTTTTGCGACGACATTGTCTGCTGTTTTAAATGGACGAGCCCTTAAAATTCGAATGGATTTTGATTCGTTGTCAATGTTTTTATTGATTATCAGCTAGAAACAAATCGCTGTGGAAGTGATCCCAACGACATCACTCTGTTGTATTGGTTACGGTGTGGAATCTGTTACTCTCTTCAATGTAGAACTATTTTATAATTTCATGTTTGTAGTTATCATTAGCGTCCTTGGTGTGAATGAGCCTTAATGTGAGCCTCTATGGAAACTTATGTCCAACTTGGTGAACATCTAGAGATCTCTACAGTAAAATAAAATCAGTTCCTCTTGTGGTTTTGGGAGATGGTCTCATACATTCTCTTCCGGCTTGCATCATGCTAACATCTGTCAACAGAGCGACGACTCTCCAGGAAATGATGTCGTTTTGACCACGTTTTGTCCTTCTGTATTGTGGCTGTTGTACATGACGTTACCAGAGCAGAGCAACACTTCTGATTTCTCTTTCATTTTAAACTATTATTTTTGGAAGCAAATGGCCGGCAGGGCTGCTTTACAGGGATGGCAGCCACACAGAACCTACTGTTGGATACGGGCAGGACAATAGACTGACACACAAAATGGTGCATCCATTTCTGTTACCATAACCAACTATGTATTCATGGACTTACAAAGGTTAAATACTGTTTATATTCTTTCTTGTGGTTCTTCATGTTTTTAAAGGTCTCAGATTTCTCCATGGTTTGTACTCGTATAAAGAAATATTATGAAATCTGATGTAGAGATAGAAAAAAGAGCACATGGGCCAGCTGTACCACAGTGCTTATGAGGCGAACAGGAAATAAGTGCCTTCCACAGTGGCACAAAAGCATTTGCGGTCCAGAGACAGATTTTAAACCTTCAACTGCTGTATATATGTGCAACAAATACAAATATTTACTACTGAGACAATTGCGTGCAAATAGACTCACCCAGAGCTGGGAACCATGTACTGAACAAACGTTGTTATATTTAAAAGTAACGAATTTGTTAACAAAAAGAATCCCAATGGCAAGATTAATATATTATGGAAGGCAATATTATAGATGAAGTAAACATAAAGAGGGCACAACACAGACCACTGATCTCCAATGGAGAATTTTACAATGTACCGTGACAGAAAATACTGTTGTGTAAATTCTATGCTGCTCTCAGTGAGAGTGTGACCGTAATGTGGCCGGGGAAACATCGTTCATTTGTTTCTGTAACCTGTAATACTTAAGACATTGATCCTTCTTTGTCAGTGTGTCAGAGCAAATAAGTTGTGACTGTGCAGATTTGGTCCTTACTGTACCATGCTAATATTATGAAAACTTGATTTGCTTTGATTAAATGGCCATGTAAGACATAGCTAGATTTCTTAGGCGTTTATTTTATATTCTTCCCTTTGTTTTGGGGATTTTCCAAAACATGTATCTCATTCCTGTTTCCTGTATTTCTAATTGATGGAATGACACAATAAAAGTCTTGTTTGAAATTTCTCCAAACTGGTTCTCCACATCTTTAAATCTCAGACATCCAATGTGACTTCAGACCTTTCAGACCTCTGTGAATGAGGCACAGTACCTCCAGCTCACTAAATCTACAGTATGGAGACTTTATTCCAGCATATAGCAACAGTAAATAATTCATGCTATCAGTATGGGGCGTTACTCCAACCAATGTCATTCCCACAAGAGTGTAAACATCTCTAGATGTTTCTCTGTAGATCAGAGGTCTCCAGTTCATGTTCCTGGAGATCCACAGACCTGCAAAGTTTAGCTTCCACCTCCTCCAACACATCTGCCTTGATGTTTCTGTCGGTCCCAAAGATCTTGATTAGCTGCTTCAGGTGAGATTCATTAGGACTGAACTCTGCAGATCTGTGGACATCGTTGGAGACCTCTGTTGTAGATGCAGGTTATCAGCTCTTCCATTCTACAGTATCATTCTACAGAGTCTACAGTGTTCTGGTGGTGCTTGCTAAGGCTTCAGGTAAGAAATTGAACAAACCACCTCACCAAAGTATTAAACTTCAGCACATAACTCATTCTGCACCATTTGCACCATGGATATGAACGATACCTCTCAAGTCGTGTGGTTTAGAGAGAGGTGTGCTATTACTTTTCTAAGTGATCAGACTCAAGATTTTGATAAAAAGAACAAAGAGATTCCATTTACATTTGGGACTTACCAGAACAGGAACAGATACAGAACCAGTAAAATATCCAGGGACCGGAGCATTTGTTGGTTGTTATCATTGTAGAAGGACATTTTTTCAAGGGTGAAAGACTCACATTTTAAATTTAGGCACTGAGGGGCAAAAGTGAGAAAAACAATGAAGTGATTCATCCTAAGGAGACAATAATATCAGAAGTGCTAGAAAAAAAGTTTCAACAGTTGTTAGACGCACTCTGTTGGAAGAGTGATAAAGGAGAGGATTTTTTAAAATACAGAGTGAATATTTCTTCTTTCTCCTCAGAAAATGTACATTTAAACCCAGAAACAACCGTGAAACACTTTAATGGTGTGCGCTTACACAACAGTATCACCCAGGGAGACGGTGTCAGTGGGTTTATTGTGTGTGATGATCTCCACATGCTCTGGGCTCTCAGCCTCTTTGTCCCTTCAAATGCCTCTTTTGTGTTTGTGACCTGTAATGAATGAGTGTGTGTTAAAGGTGGCCGCAGAGTGAAGCGATTCGGCCAAGAGGGAATTCTAGAGCAGAGCATTGAGGGGGTGAAACACACCAACTGGTTTTCCACACGGTATCGCTATACCCTCACCGCAGCTTCGTTTAAAATTCTGTTAAGCTGCCTGTCTAGACAGCATTGTTATGCATCATGTGTGCTTCTCATCTAAAGGCTGTTGCAAACAATTAGCATCAAAATGCTAAATGGAGTTAAAGGAAGTGTCATTTTTAAGCATAACTATAATTCATTCAGTGTGAACCCAGCTAACAAGTTCTGTCAAGTTAGCAAAAAAACATTCTGGCAGTAACATTAGTAGAATTATTTTTATCGAAGTATATCAAAACAATTTTAGAAAACATTTTTCTAAACAAGTTTCAGAATTAAAAGCGTTTGAATGTTGTTCTTATTGTTTTGAGCGTTCCTAAAATATTTAAAAAACATTTTAATTGTTTTGTTACTTAATAGAAACATTAGGGAAATGTTCTAACAAGCTAGAATTGTTCGCTGGGAAGCTTTGCTTTGGAAAGCGGCTCTTTAAGCTTACTGGGGTTTGACGCTCAGCCTCAGTGTTTGTATGCATGTACAGTACAGGCATGAAAAAGGACAGCAGACACTTTGCAGCAGAAATATTGCAGCTGTTTCTCTGGGTTTAAAGGCACATAAAACTCTCTGTGAGGAGATGGAGGGTGATGATGAGTGACCTTGGATTACTGGCTCTTCAAAAGTTGCTTCTGAGAAACCATCATGTGTGCGCTTTATGCCCTCAGTAGGGAACCTGATGTGCCTTTCACTCGCAATAGTGAGAAATTGGATTAGAGGGAAAAGCGGCTGGAATGTGTTTTAGAGAGAGAGTTTTATACAGCTGTAGATACTGTACAGGGTTAGACAAGCGTGTCCTTCAGAGTGACAATGTTTAAGCAGAGCAGAGGAAGGCAAACACAAAAGCAGAAAAACGATTCCGTTTCACGCTCGTTTGATTCCGTTTCAGACTCCATTCACACTGAAGCACTGTTCCAGTCCAGATTCAATTCAGAGCGTGTTTACCTAGTGTGAATTCTAAAGAATCATATTTTAAAAGAAGAAAATGTTATTTTATTAACCGCATGAACGAAATCCCTGCTATTCAACTTCGCTGTCTGATATGTTTGCAGTCGCGTTGTCAGTTTTACTTTTGTCACATGTTGTTTATCTCACAAGCTATTACATGTCAAATAAAATCTTAGCGTCATGAATTTACACATTGACTACATGAATACTAAAGAGAACTAAAACTTGTATAGTGTAACATTGTGAATGACATTTAAGCTCTCGGCCAATTCTCTGGAGAACTAGCACATGTCCTCACACACACACACGATTACACTCCCCTACGCCTTCCTTTAGCACCACCCACTGTGATGAATCGCTTCCCCTTTGGCAAGGTGAAACTGTGCTGAAATGTGTTATTAATGAGACTCGGTGAGAGAGAGATTTCAGTGAAGTCCAGGAGTGTTTGAAGGTGTTTTCCTGTATGAGTGTGTGAGGTGGTCAGTGGTGTTTCTCCCTGGTGTGCAGTAGCCAAAACAACATTTTCCAACAGCAGTCAGGATAATTAATCAGACTCACTATCTCTCTTTCTCCGTCTCAAGCAATGTTTTTTATTGTAAAATTGAAGAAAGTTTTCTGTTAGTGTTAGGGTGTGGATTAGGGTTAGGTTATAGTGTTAACTAACCTCTGTAAAAAACAGAAGTCTATAGAATGTCCCCATTTAGATGAGTAAACGTGTGTGTGTGTGTGTGTGTGTGTGTGTGTGTGTGTGTGCCTACCACTATAGGGACCACATGCCCCCCGAGAATGGTCACACACACCTACATTGTGGGCAAAACGGAAGAATTAGTGTATGTTCCAGAAAGATCTAATCAATAAATGAAATGTATATTGGTTTTTCAGAACAGCAACAAATATTGCTCTGTTGGCTAAACCTGACGAGTCATAAGGAACACGGATTGTTGAAGATCTACACATGAACAACTTGTATTTTGAGAGCTCTCCTCACTAATGAATTTTGGCAGGGAGAAGAGTCTGGCATGAGTCTACAACATCAGGTGTCTTTCACAGCAGCAGAGACAACATGCATCTGGTGAACTGGTGGAACTCACCATCTGCATAGAAATGTATATAAAAACTCTGTTATATGTGAAACTCTGTATATATAAAAAGTTAAGCCATTGTACAGTAACTAGCTGAAGAACAAAACGAACACTTCTGGAATCTGATTGGATGAGCCACATTTAAAACCTATATACATATTACACTGAAATTCTGTATAAATACAGTAAAAGATTTTGTTGTTTAGTAAACAAACAGGCTACAAATATTACTTTAGGTTGAACATTTGTAGGTTGAAAAGCAATCAGGAGCAGAAAAACAGCTGTAAATGAATTATAAAAAAGCTGAAAGCCAAAAGCTAATGTAAATCTAAGAATGTAAACATCAGATTTATCAATCTGATCATTATGAAGTTCTCTTTTAGAAGCGGTATTCTAAACCCCCGTGAATGAAGACACATCCAGTCAGACAATAAATATTGAGTGATTAATGCTTTGAAAGGTGGTCTGGTGTCTTGCATGCTGCTTTGTGTCGTGTTTGTCCTCTGATCCGTCTCCTGTAATCTCAGCTGTGTCTAGAGTCTGACAGCTCTTAGTAATGTGCTGTTCAGTGGATCTGAAGATTACACACTAATTATTGTTTTTTTTAATGCCATTTAAGCAACTTCACCTGCCTCAGTGTATTAATCTACTTTCTGTGAAAATAGCAACTTTAGCAGTTACTAAGTTTTAGCTTGCACAATTTTAACTGATTCAATGTAGGTTTTGTTGGCATTGAACCTGGATAAACGTGTGATAAATCTAAAAATAAATGGTTAGATGCAAAAAAGTTTAAAGGTTTCTCAGACTATAAAAAAGGTAAGAAATGGTTCTTTTAAAAACCTTTGACTTAAAGGTTGTTTGGGGGAACCAAACATGGTTTACTCTATGGCCTTGCCTTGAAGAACCCTTTTAAGCACCTTTATTATTAAGAGTGTACCGTCCCTTTAAAGTTTGTGGTTAACTTTCAAAGACTGAGGCTCTGACAGGACTTCCAAGGGCCATAAAAACTGGGATGGAACAGGCGGATCAGAATGCAAAGCCGCAACTGTTTGGAACAACTTGATTGGCTTGTTCGCTGTGCCAGTGTAACTTGATCGCTTTGGAATTATTCCATCCTAAATGGGCCTGTGGTGGATAATTTATGCTTGTGACAGGAAGTCCCGTGGTAGACAGGGGCAGCTGATTTCAATAAGGGTAAACAATAGCTGGCACCTCTTTGGCGGCCATGTTTTAATTAGAGGCAAATCCAGCACATGCTCTGACATCACTCTGCAGGAGGATGAGAAGATAAAAACCTGCCTGAGGTTATTTATCGCTGCCAGTTGGAACGAACACACACACAGACAGCCATAGCTAGAAACTGGGTTTTGATGCATTATTTGTGAATATACAGAGTCGTTCTCAGTGTTTAAAAATGCTTTAGACCCATTTTTAATGGAACATAAACAGTCTGCTACTTCATGTTGCTTTAGTTTGTGATTTTGAGGGTCAAAGGTCAGGCGAGCTGCTCTTTGGGGTCTTAATTTTATGTAATAAGGACGGACGGAAAGGACGTGACGTGAGGCCAAGTATGGTGACCCATACCCGGAAATTGTGCTCTGCATTTAACCCATCCAAGTGCGCACACACACAGTAGTGAACACACACACACACTGTGAACACACACCCGGAGCAGTGGGCAGCCATTGCTGCGGCGCCCGGGGAGCAGTTGGGGGTTCGGTGCCTTGCTCAAGGGTCTCACCGCCTTGCTCAAGGGTCTCACCTCAGTCGTGGTATTGAGGGTGGAGAGAGTGCTGGTAATTCACAATCTCCACCTACAATCCCTGCTGGACCTGAGACTCGAACCTGCAACCTTTAGGTTACAAGTCCGACTCTCTAACCATTAGGCCACGGCTGCCCCTAAATATAAAATCATATGATGTATATTTTGTCAGGATTAAATAATGAAGATTTTCAGTTACAAATGACTTAATATTTTTAAAGATTTTCTTCGCTTAAATTAAATGTTTATTGTAGTCTTTAAATCTTCTGATCTTTAAATCTAAGAATCAGAGGAAAGGTAAAAATTAAACTAAATTACAATTTTTTAGTGCCAGAAAAATTATATTTGGAGGTTTTGAAAAAAGGCAATGTAAACTATCAGACCTTTAAAGGTAAATTAAAAAATTTTTTTATCCTGAACAAATAATTGTCTATGGTGTGTGTGTGTGTGTGTGTGTGTGTGTGTTAGGAGCTTGTGAACAGGTCAGAATTCTGCCTGCAGACTCTCCACTGGTCATTTCCTGAAAGCAGCTGATGAAATGATGGGAAACATCTGTTTGCTGCAGTGGATGATGCATTTTGGAAGTAACATTCGCCTTTCCTAAAACACTGTACTGCAGCACTGTGCTTTCCTTTTACTGTAGAATTTCACTAATGCCCAGTCGTTCTGGTTTATTGTTAAAGCAAAAGTGTTGAGTGTCGAGGAAAAGATTACCAACCCTTTCTTTAATAATGATAATATTGAAATATCAGAGGTTTGCAGAATTTGGTATTTTGTGAGCAGAGTTTGTGATGTTAAGGTGGATGTTTGTTCAGAAGCAACATCAGAGAAGCGCGCTGTTCTCTCAGTTGAATGTCTAGTTAGTAAACGTTTACAAAACAACCTAAAAATGATGTATTCTGGCTGTACATTTACACAACACGGCATTTTGGAGGCTCGGAAATGCAAACGTTTGAAAACGAGCTGCCGACATCGCCAACTACTGGCCTGGTGTGAATATTACAACATTTGTGTTATTTTCACAGATCTGTGTGCACAGGGATTTTGACAAAAATCTGTACTAAAAAAAAACGCAAAGGAAAACCTTTTCTGTTTTTAGCACATCATTATCGTGTGACCGTTTTAAACATTCATGCTGAAGTTGAACACTAAGTATATTATGTTCGTTCTGTAAGATAGCTCGGTGTTGTGCTTTCAGTTACTGAATGTGGATCAAGCTGTTGTGAATAACAGGTTCAGTGATAATGATCATCATCAGGTGTCTGTGGTAAATGACCAGTGTTTCAATAAATTACTGCTGTATTATTATTGTCTCAGAGGTCAAACGCTCAGTTATGAATTATGAGGCGATACTGGAACCAGTGAATAACGCCTCACTTAACTCAGGCTGTTCCAGAAGAGCAATTTTAGCAATTAAACTTTGGATAACAATGGCTGCTAAATAGCCAATAAGCAAAATGAAGTAAAAGCAGCTGTTGATATTTGAAGTCATGCATGAGTTTCTCTCTGTTGAAACCGGAGCTTAGCATATGCACGGCAGCAGTATGTGCTGTTTATTTTTTGTGCTGTCTCAGTCGTTCTGTTGGTGCTGTTGGAGAAACTGGGGCTAATGTCACACAGTAAATCATCTATATATTTAAATGTATACATTTTTATAATTGTGCAAATGCTTGTTTTCAATCTGTTTTATACATCTGCTATTGTTATATTTTTGCTGTAGTTCTTAGGCAGACATGATTTGGCCAAAACAATTGTTTAATTTTGTTGTTTGTACATCTTTGCTATGTCCTGAATCTCTTTCAGTTTATGACATTTCCATTTATGGGGGTGAACACACCCCCACATTATTTATATCTGCATGGCTGTTGTTCTTTGACCACGACATGCTAACATCAAAAGCAAAAATGCTACAGTCACGTCTAATGTTTGATGAGACAGCCTCTCTTCCTAGCTCACTCATGTCTTTCTCTGTTTCTCGCAGCCTCCCTCACTGTATCTCCATCACGGAAAACAACATTTAGATCTGTCTGTCAGCTAACAAAGCCCGTTCCCCTCTTCCCCTCTGTTGCTCTGTATTTCCTCTCCTGATCTCAGTTCTCCCCAGGTCCCCATATGTAGTCTGACACCAATACAATGGACGGGCTAACTGACAAGACCTTGTATATCTTCAGCAGTGTCTGGGGAAATAGACTTCATACTCCCGGTCAGCAACAGTGAATGCTGCTCACTGAGAAATGAAACGGGTGTTCTGCCCCAGCAGAACAAGCATATGTGTGAAAGGATCTTTGTTATATAAGAGATATATAAAAGAGATTTGTGATGTCAGCAAAAAGTCGCTCAGACCTGAAGCGAATGATTATATTTCGTAAAAGATTTATTTAGCTGGAACAATATGCACAAATGAATGGACAAAATAATTGACTTTGTAGTCACTTTAAAATAATACAAAAAAAGTATTAAAAATATATTTTGTGTAAGATTTAAAATAAAATTAAAATAAATTATATTTGCATATTTGAGATCTATAATGTCATGGATTATTTTCATTCACTCTAGTTTTCACTTTAGTTTTTGGACAGCAGAGATTCTTGTATTGTTCGCCAGTTTTGGTACCAAGTGCACACAAAAGAACCCATGCCAGGACTGGGGTGCCCCTGTCGGTTGCCATGGTAACAGGAGTATGGAACAAAGCGAATCATAATATTTGCTGAGTCTGCTGTAGTGGACGACAGAGATAATAGAATTATGATGAGGAATCTTCGCTAGTTTAAAAAAACTGATTCCATTGACAGAAAATGAATTTAAAACACCATGACTGAAGTTTTATTTTTAGGTAAACTCTTTACGACTAAATGGTTTATATTAGTTCCAGAAATGAAAACTTACAGTAGTGTTAAAGATAAAACATACTGTATTGAGCTTAAACTCCAAACCTTTCCTGCCGCCCATGTCTCTGACAGGACTTCCACAAAATCCTTGAGATGGGAGAGAAAGAGAAGGAGATAAAACTCTTCAGTCAGAAATTCCCTCGATGAGCTTACAGGCTTTGTGAAGGCATAACTTTTTACTGACACTTTCTTCAAGCGACCGGGGGGATGTGTTTGTGTGTGTGTATGTGTTAAAGTGAGTGAATTGAGCCTTCCAGGCTGGTCAAATAGCAGCAGCCTCTTCCATTTCTGTGAGAAGTGCTTTGATTTTCCTCCTCCTGCAGTTTCTTTTGATTCTGTCCTCTCAGACGTGCTCAGAGACCCTGCTGAGATCCTGCAGGTCTGTGTGTGATCCTCGGGCACATCACGGGCAGAACAGTGTCATACGCTCATCGTCAGCAAACTGATCTGTTTCTCCTTAAATGTGCAATTAGAGAATCATCGTGATACAGCAGCTGAGATCAGTTGAGCTTGAAGGAATTCAGTGAGAAATGTTTGAGCTCAAATGAAATGAATGGCTTTTGATTTAAGAGTTTGGCATCTTGGTCATCTGAGACATTGTTGAGATCTGTAGGAGACATGTAGGAGATTACCAGGGCTTTCTTTTTAGGGAGAAAAATGTGAGAATCTGTAAAGCACAGGGTTTAGTTTACAGGGACCAAATTACTACTGTGCAACCAGACGTTCATCCACTTCGAAAAATTAGTCCCTTGTAGAAAACACAATTTAGACGATTTTACAGATTTTAAACTTTTTTTTACCATTGTTTACCATTACATTACATCCTCATTTTGTACATCACAATATTTTAGACAGTGGATTCATTATCCACTGTTCACCCATATCATCAGTGCAAAGACTCTTCATTGATGGCTGTTAACAGATCAGACCACATAAATAAAAGGCTATCAGAGAACTTTGATGTATCTTGAGACAAAATATGGATGCGGTCCACATATTCTAGAGATTTATTCATACGCCGCAGAGCTGCCGGGTCTTTGTCTCTGTAGTAAAACTGTTTTACTGTCATACTTCAAAACTCTCGCTGTGTTGATTTTTAAAGTGGTGGTTAGAGATGTCCATCCTTTAGCATTACTTAGATGTAACGTGTAGCCATCTGTAGCGTTCTATAAGTCGCTTTGGGACTGTTCTGAGAAAATGAAGTCACACGCGGCTTTCTAACAGTGGAGAACAGTTATCTCCTGCGCTTGCAATTCTGAGTCATTCTGAAGAAGAGTCTTTGGTGTTTCTGTATATTAGTTTGTAACTGGTGTGGGTTGACTTTTTGGCTAGTGGACCGGAGAGATTTGTGTTTAGTGCTCAGGAACGCAATGAGAAAGTTCTATCATGCTTTTAGACATAAAATCCCGACAAAACTCCTGCAGATTGCGCCGATGGCTGCTTTTGTGTTGTGTTACAGGAATATGAAAGTAAGGCGAGTTTATCTGTGCAGGGTGCTGGTGTTTTGCGCAATGCGCCGTAAATGCAACATTTCAAGCTCTGTTGATCTGAGAGGGACAAATAAGGATGACATTGAACCCAACCGGTTTCAAAGCCTCATTAAGCTCAAATGTGTGTGGTGAATCCCAGAGCACTGGACCAGACCTTGCTTCCCCTCATCCAATACAGCATTCCATTAAAATTCCACAGTAATGCACAGGAATCCTTTTAGCCACTGATAATCACTTACAGCCCTGTTTTATGTTGTGATTTCACAGTACGTCAGGCGAAAGGACTGCGGTCTGGAGGTGAAGTCGCTGGTTAAATGTGTAAACACTCTGTTGTCTTCAGCATAACATAACTCTTGATTATTATGATTAGCTATGCTGCTAATGGAATACTCTAATAACATAATATTGACATATATTTAGTCATTACAAATGGGAAATCTAACTGTTGGCTGTTTGCTTCAAGCTGCTCTGAAATTCTTCTCTGCTTGTGGCAAACGAGCAATAATTAAAATTAAAAAACCACAAGTCTGCGTGTTCTGCAGCACGGCCTCCAGTGTGCCGATTCTGTTTGCTGCTGATCACTGTCACTTCCATACACATACTGTAGACTTGCATGTTCCAAAGAGCTTTACTTAAGAAGAGTTCCACCACCCTGATGCATTAAATAAATAATAATAAATAAAGAATTAGCATATGCATGTTAGAGGGTGTTGCTCTCTTCCTCCACTGACTATATAATAAGAGAAGTACAGTAATCTGTACAGTAATGAATGTCTCTGCGGCACTGATGTTGTCAGCTGTGTAATGGTTCTGTGGCTGTTCCCATAATGGTTCTGTGGCTGTTCTCATAATGGTTCTGTGGCTGTTCTCA
>JAZGTJ010013195.1:0-15221 GCA_036877575.1 Botia almorhae
AACCAGTCAGAACAGCCACTGAACCAGCCACGGTCTAGTAAGGCCCTAGCAACTAGTCCACCTTAGCAACCTCCTAGCAAGGCCTACATTCCTTTAAATGTACTTAAACAGCCCAAGTATTCTTATTTATACACAAAACAACTCATGATTGTTTGTTTAAGGCTTTTACATTTTGTTTAAACTACACAAAAGATGATCTGCTGTTTTTCGACATAAACTCTGTCTGTTTACCTGAAAGTGGAAAATACCGGCATAGTCTTGCCCAAAACCCTGGTTGGAGGGTACGACACGAGCCAGAACATCTTCGTTAAGGGTTAGAGAGGCAATAGCTGCTAAGAGCCAGCAATCACCTGGAGTGAGATAAAGTTATGATATTAGAATATTAGAAGCTGCAAACTTTAATACTCGTAATGAACATTAACATTTTAACGCAGCTGCAACATAAACGATGTAAAGTCAGAAACCAAAGTTTACGAAGAAAAACATTCAGACCTAACCAGTTGAGTATGAGATTATATCCTCTAGCAGTTTACTGTAGGACGGTTTGGTGTTCTGCCTAATTTTTATTTATTTTTTAGTGTAATCGTTAATCATTAATCATGAGTTTAACTCAGTTTAATCGTCTCCACATAAGAGTCTTTCAGATTCTCCTCACACTGTATCAGCTGATTAGTCTTTGAAACGTAGATGTTTTTCTCCTCAGCTGGATGAATCATCCTTGATAGAGGTACAGTACAGTTCCTAATAAAACACAGTGTGCTGAAAGTGTTGCTATGTGACCCATTTCCTCTTTTCATTCATTAGTCACTCTTCACATTCAATAGATAATAGATTACAAACCAGATGAAATCTAAAATATATGATATTTAGTCTCTCCATTACTGCCCCTCAAATATAATAACTATAATAAGCTGTGTTGTAAGGCAACACTTTAAGGACTCCAGTACTGCTGTTAAGCAACTGTACAGCGGCACTCCCCATGAGTAACACTGACAGAAGATTTCTTGTGTGCCTGAACAGATTCATTGCGAGTCTAAGAAAAACAAACAGTATTTAGAATCTGGGGGCCGAACACGGCGCCTGTGGAATTCCACCCAAAGAGAGCACAAAGACTTCTCTGACATGCAAGAGACTAGATTTATCACAAAGACGTGTGTTATTAGTCATAATGAAATCTAATTGCAATAGCAAAACAGGAGAGTTTACAAAGTGTGAATTTTGACCGCACTCTTGTGTCAAAGTAAAACAGACTGCTGAAAGACAAAACATGTCAAATGTGTCATGTGTTAACAAGGGATTTCCCCAAAAGTTTTAATGACACCATTCAAAAACAAAATGGGCTAAAAGGCAGTAGTGCTTGAAACACTCACCTAAAGCACCTTGACAAATATCTGTTCTTGTAGCACCTCCAACAATAAACTCAGGCTTGGAGACGAGTTCCTGCAAGAGCACTGATTTTTAACTTTTTTTGCATATGTTTTATATGTTAAGTAGTCCGTTTAAGCCAAAAGCATCTGAGCACAGACTATGACGCCCTTTTCCATACAAATACTTACAGGGTGAGTCACATGTTGGGATGATTATCCAAAATTCTTGAAAATTACATTTATAATAGATTCTACTTCATCAACCCCCAAAAATGGCTTGCTACAATAATTAACGGTACAGTTCAACAATGCAAAATCACATTTCATTTCCTCTATGTTATACTGGTCCACATTATGGCTACATTATTGCGTTAAACCGCTCATAGGTAACTCCCCATAAATGGATGTGGAACTCACCCCTGGTCTTTTCCACTGTATCCCTCTGGTTTTAGAAGATCGTGGACCGAGTTCGTTAAAGCCCAGAGATTCAGGTGCGGCTGCGAATGTGGGATCGCAGAAGAGCTGACCGCGACTCTGACACTCGCTTCTTAGAGTCTCAAAGTTCTGGTTCAGGTATTTGACGGCATTGGCATTCGTTCCGAAACCAGCCGCCAGTGCCCTCTTCTTAGCGAGCGCGTGTGCCACTCCTGACATGTTTCTCCAGGAAAGTTTTCTGCAGCCTCCTGCGCAACAGCTGTAAAATATTTCTGCGTTTGCTTCTCAGTCTGCTCCTCCTGCTGGGACAGGCGTGGTCGTGTGCCCCTGTAATTTCAGAGTCAGTTCGCATGCACGGGGCGCGTTCTTGCGATCAGAAACAGCTGGAGAACGCGACGCGGTCGAAAAGAACGCAAAGGTGTAGAGACGCGTTTGAACTAGTAGCCGCCCGCAAATGACGTGTTCTTGCGTTGCGTCTGCGTTGGTTTGAAACGTTTATGTAACGTTTCTAAGATTATAACGGGTTCTGTATGCCGAGCTCATCTTAGTAACTTCACACCGCGTCTCGTAAACGCTACGCGCATGACTCGACACACACGGGCAAAGCAATAAAAAATGTGCCAAATAAATAAAACATAATAGTAAAACAGATTGAATGGAAAATCAGATGGAGAGGAAAGAAGACCAGGGCGTCCTAAACGGGGCGTCAACTCCAAAAACTGGGTGGTTACAGGTGGGCGTGGAGTTGGGCGTGTCGTTTCTATCTGACAATAGGAGACCACGCCTGCTTTTGGACTTACACCCACGTTTAGAGTGTCCCTGCCCCAATTTAAAGATCTCCAGCCTGCGACCCTTCAGGGGGAAGTGTTACTACCTTCATGTTTTTAAGTCCTTCCTCATTCCTGTATTCTCATGATGAAATACTGCTGCCATCTTGTGTTCTGTACACAACAGAGCAGACTACACACTAAACTGAAGCCCTTCGGTCCAAGTGCGCACTTTAGTACGATGACGTGTGCATGTCTTTAAATCATTACTCAGTGTCGCTGCTTATTTACGTTACTTATTATTTACTGACGTACTTTTGACTTTTTAAAATGTCACGTTAATGGTCAAATGAAACATTTATTACAGAGGCGATAAGCCATTCTTGTTTAACAACCAATCCAAAACCCTCACGTACAGAGATACAGTCCCAATATTAGAAGGTTTAGCTTCCTTGTCATAAGCTTTCTCGCTTACTGGTTTCTCGTTTAGTTAATCGATGAGTCATCGGTCACCCTATGAATAGGCCATTCAATGCCTATGGATAAAACGAATATTTATTAGGATCTTATATCTTTGGTGAACACATCTGACTCTTGCATGGGCATGAAAATCCGTCTTTATCTGGTAATTTTATGTCTGTTGGCAAACCAACAGAATATAGCCTGTCACTACGGCGCATGCGCTAAAAGTATCAGAAACTTGGGTCACGGTTTGAGTCACAGTACTTGCATACTATTTTGCTAAGCACTAAAATGTATGTACTTTGCCCACCACCAAAGAGTAAATACTTTTATTGCATAGTATTAAGGTAGACGAAGTAGGACGCAGCAATTACGTCAAACGATTGCGCACGCGCACTAAACTACTATATTTCACCAATCGGCAGCGAGGACCATCTGCACTCCTGTGAGGACCTGTTGAAATTGACATAAAAACGTAAACATTTATATAGTAATGCTGTTACGTTTAATCCTGGAAGGAAACATCGAAACGAGGCACCAGTTATTAATGTAAACAAACACAAGTACGTATGATAGGACAGGTGTCTCAGACAATATGCCCGTCATCTTAATGTATGTATTACAGAAGCATGACAATAATATGGGTTCGTTATGCCATGAGGGTGAGTAAAATTTTACTTAGGCCTTTCTCTGCGTTTTCAGGGGGATGTACTTCACTTCATTTAAAGTATCATGTTTTACAATATATGTTAATTCACAGCACATTTACAAAGAATAGAGCCTAACAGCTCTTCAGTGCAAACCACGTGCGAGACATTATGATTCATCTGTCAGCCCCTGTGTTTCTATTTGACGTGCACTTACTGTTGCTTCTACAGCTGCGTGTCTTTACAACTTTTAACATCTGTACGCAGCGGTGCAGTTCAGAAATGCGCGGAGAGAGACGGAGGACGCGGTATATGAAATGATATGTATTTGTTAATTAGTTTAAATGCACGTGAAGTAATTGACATGTGAAAAAATATTTAGCAAAAATGTCCTGAATCTGGATTGTTGCTCTCAATTCCTGTGATGCTATACAGTAAAAGTCCTCAGGGTGGCAGCAGAGAAACAGAGAAGAGACTCGTAGTAGCGTTCAGAAAAAAATGGTTCTGAATTATTATATTATATTATTATAAAATTAGTTGTATACAAAGTCAGTTATATTAGAATATAACAGAAACCGAACCATATGGAATTTTAAATCACTCACTCAGATATTTGCAGAGCAGGCTCGACCGCTGTCATTACATATTTACCCAATAATATTTAATTAGAGCGATTAATATGAACCCAAAAAAGTGTGGAATATTAATGAACGTTGGTTTGACACAATGTTTAGGCCTCTTCGAAATTCATATTTCAAGCTAACAGAAAATCATTAGACAAGCGGTCTATCGATTTTGACGCTGACAGTAAGCGTCATAACTACTTCGACAAAGCGATCTGTCCGGATTGGTCCTGCTTTTATTCGCAGATCGCTATATTATTACATGATGTTACTAACAATTTAAAGCACTTACGAAATAAGCAAAGCGTTTTCTAGCTTTTCAGTGTGCAGTGTAAATATTTTAAGTAATTTTGAAGCCAGCTTCAGCTTTATTATTTTCTTTCATTTATTTACATGTGTCTTTGAAACATTCGTCATTAATAAGTGATTATGCACTCGATGATGCCGCTCAGTCATATAACATTCAACTTGTTTTAAATTTGAGACCGCAACCTGAGAGAGAGCGAGTAAGTGATAGAGAGTCAGAGAGAGAGAGAGAGAGAGAGAGAGAGAGAGAGAGTAAGGCACTCGGAGCATCGGCACTCTCTCAGCAGCGGGATCAGCGCTCGGTCGGTCGGTTGTGAAGCGCGCTCGGGCCGGACTGATCAGGAGGAGGCAGCAGGTAGGAGCTCAGATCCACACAGGCAAAACAACCACCAGCATCTGACTCACTCTGGCTGCGAAACTACAGCTGACATGTCTTAATATGCCCATTTCCTCAGGCAGCATAATTTGGGTGTCAACTGAAAGTAGAACATTAATTTGGACAACGATGCTCATCTTAATGCGCGCTTTTTTCATTGACGGTTCAGTTCGTATGTATGCCTAATATTTAGTGTTTTTTAAAAAAATATATTTTTTAAAGGATTTTGTTTTGGTAAGACACTTGAGTCGGATAATACAATGATGGAGAATAGTAACGTTAGGTTTCACAGTCACCTGTGTGTATATTAACAAGTCAATGCGTTATTCTCTCTGGGCTACAACTAATATATGTTGCTTTTGGATGTAAATGTTTTACTATTTTTTGATTGTGCATTTTGAGTGGGGTTATTGACTTCTAAAGTTTATTAGTTTTGCGCAACGCTTTAGTGTTCCGCGTGGTAAGTTGCGCGTATCGGGTGGCGCGTGCTGTTATTTATTAATGTGTCAACTGAGCGCGCGAGCGTAAACCAGCGTGTTGCCGTGCTGCGGCTTGTCATCCATGCGTGCTTATATATAAAACACACCAGTGTAAACTGATAATCACATTTAATAGCTTATTCTGTTATGTTATTAGGTTTGGTGATTAGCGTTGTCAACATGCAAGCGCGAAAATCCACCTTTACAGATCCGATCATCTGTGCATGCAAATACCCTCCTGAGGCTGTTTTAATTTGCCCATTTGTTATTCATTTCATGTTTCCACTGTAGATTGTGAGGGTCTGGCCCTTTGCAGTCATTGGCTGGTTAAAACAGGATATTTAATTTTTTTCAAGGTGTACACTGTGAGACAGTTAGAGATAAGGAGATGGGGCTGTTAAATGTTTGACCCCATCTTAGGAGATTCTCAGAGATTCTAGTTGTGGTTGTAGTTGTGGAAATGTCCTTTATTTCTGTGAATCTCGTCTTTTGGCCCTTGCTAACACACAAACACAGTTCAGGTAAACTCACTGAACTTATTGATTACAGAGACATATTGTATACAGTTCTACAGTTTTAGCTTTTTTCCTTTTAACTATTGATCAAAGCTGGAACAATTGTGTACGTAAGACACTTTGGTTCTGTTCTAAAACCTTGTAAGCTGCCTCAATTGGGCATCATAAATGGATGCCAAAGCAAAAGGATGTTTTATGAGGTAGCCAAATATTTAAGCAGCACTGCAGTTTGCATGACGCACCAAGTTACGATGAAT
Organism: Botia almorhae; assembly: GCA_036877575.1. Classification (NCBI taxonomy): domain Eukaryota; kingdom Metazoa; phylum Chordata; class Actinopteri; order Cypriniformes; family Botiidae; genus Botia; species Botia almorhae. Next base: position 6,235 of record JAZGTJ010013195.1, read on the forward strand.
CAGTCACATTTTAAGATTCTAGTTCCGTTAGAATGCTGCCCTAGATGGCAGCAGACAGCAGATGTAGATAGTACACCACCAGGCAGCTCACTGTTTAGAACGGAGCCGTTTTTCTGCATTTATGGCTTTACAACCCTGTATTTATGCTGAAATCATTTATGTTAAATTGTTCCCTGGATATTATGGGATATGACTGCTCTGAATGCTTCACGTGTTTAATTGTGAGGGTAGAATGTCTTTGTAAACATTAGTATGACATCATCAGGACTTCGGTTTGTTAGAATTACAAAACGACGAAGGCAAAATGGAGACGTGTGTGTTTGTGAGTTTGCACAAGTGTTTCTGTTTGATATGAAACCGGCTGGCTTTTCTGCCACAGTGTCTCGCTCGGCATGTCTGTCACTCTTTTCAAATCCACTCTGAAGCGAGTACGGATGAACACAGAAGAGAGAGAGAGAGAGAGAGAGAGAGAGAGAAAGAGGGAATGATCATTCGAAATGAAGGCTTTGGATGGGACAGGTAATTTGAGTGACAGGCTGAAATGAATGGCTGTATCAGAGAGGGAGTGAGGAATGAATTGCAGATACAGTGACAATTTAAAGCTACAGGAGAAGCGAAGAGATGATGAAAATAAAAGATGAATTTGAGAAATAAAACAAAGAATTGTGATCGGTGAATATCTGCAAGCAGCAGCGATTCTTGCTCCTCTCATTTCAGCGTTTGCTTCTCGTTCTGTCTGTCTCTCTCTCTTTCACCTTTTCTACCCGAGTGGCCCGTCTGTGCGAGGTCATTAAATCAGAGAGGTCAGTCAGGCAGAACGCAGAGGTCAGGGGCAGGGAAAAAAGAAGAGGGGTGCAGAAGGAGAAAGGATTTTGGACAGAACCCTCCCATCAAGCTTAATGCATATTGGCTGTGTTTGGAATGGAATGCTAACATACTGCATACACAGCACTGTGGTGACTTATGTTGACTTGGCTGATTAGCAGAATTTTTATGTGTATGTTAATATCGTGTAAATGTTTATTTGTAACATATATATCTTAATTGATTTTATTGTTGTTACCCTATATCTCATATATACCTCTATGTTAACCACCAGCTAATCTCATCATTCATGCTATGATGAGAAAACAAATCTAAGCAGTATGCAATATGTTAAACATTTTTAAAAGTAGTATGCTACAGTTACATATACAGTTATATGTCATTTTCTTTATTAAATGTCTTTTGGTAAATGTATTAAGTAAGGGATGTTAATATACTTAGGGATCAAAATATACTTTTCTTATTTTTTATAGAATATTGCAGTGTTTATTAAAAATGATTCACCCGTGCACATCATTGTTTATTTAAAATTCATATGCCCTTGGAATCTCCAATCAAAATCTGAAAATGTACTTCCAGTTGAAGTACAGCTGATGGCAGTTGAAGGTCAAGTCACAGGTATTGCATTGTGGGATACAGTATGAAGTGAAGTGTGCTTTGCTGTGTGCTAGACATTTTCCTATTTAGCTTGTCTTCATACACTTTATATACACACTTTATATACATTGTATAGTTCAGAAAAGGTAAAGGTTGTGTGCTATTCCTTATAAAGCTGCTTTAGAACTGCATTTTTTGTGACTGTACAAAATAAATAAGACAGAAACAGATTTTTCAAACATGGCCTTAGGGTCCAGTCACAATATTCGTTTTCATACAGTGTGCATGTGACTGTGTGAGAACAGACAGAAGATTCATCTTTCACTAAGTGCTGAAGTTACAGCGTTGTGAACTCTCACCTCTTAGTTCATATAGCAAAAACACCAGATTGAAATATTACAATATTAGATTGAAATATGACTGCCTTTTGACCAAATGTCAACGCCTTCGGTTTGCAGTTCTACAGCGTTTTTTTGGTTTCTTAAACACAAAATTCCTGAACAAAAGCATGACATTATATCCCATTGCCTATATTTCAATGTTTAATGTAACTGCACATGTAGACTAAATTCTTAATAAATTATTAGAACAGTCATAGGCAGATGAGAGAGAAAAACGGTGTCAATAGCCTTCCTGATGGTTTTGACCTCACTCATCTCAGTCTGCTGTTCTGTGGCCGAGAGCCGTTGTGTGCGGTTGGGATTGTAATTGAGCACAGATGTGTGTGTGTCCTGCTGCTCAGAAGAACAAGCTGTTTGTTCAGTCAGAGACGATGAACTGCCGGCAGCTGGTTACGAGCTTTATGGCAGTAACAAACATCAGGGCTAGCTAGACCTGAAAAGCCTAAACCCAGCTAACAGGGAAGGTTCTCAGAACATTGGCTAACATTCTCTAAAAGTTCTCTTTAAGCTGTCAAAGAACATACTTGCGGTAATGCTAATGTTTCCTGCGTAAGCAATTTCCTGCGGGATCAATAAAGTTTTCTGAATATTAGCAGTAATGTTTTTAATGTTATATTTCAAGAACGTTATTCTTATGTTGTTACTGAAACATTTTAAAAATGTTACAGAATTATAAAGCTTCAATAACATTCCTCTAACCAAGCAATAATGTTAATGCAACGTCTAGATTTTATGAACGTTGTCAAATATCTTGTCGTATGTAACAGAGACTTGAGTTGTCACAGTCTGTTTCATCCACTGCTTGTTTGGACTAACATCATTATAGTCCAACAACTCCGGCTTCTTTCTTATTTGTTATTTTTTTATGTATTCCATGTCAAGTTTTTTAAGTACCAAATTATTGTTAATGTTATTAATTGCTACTTGAATTGTGAGACACAGCTGGTCATGTGATCTCAAGATGGCCGCGCCCATGAGGGGGCCACCTGCTCCTTGCATATTGAAGCAGTTTTTTATGTCATTGATATGACTGTTATCATCATCCTATGTGAATCTATACGATTCTATATATTTGTTTCAGCTGATACTCAGTATGCAAAACTTTATATTTTTTACTAAGTGCATCTGTTTATCTACACTACCCAGCTGATGTGTATTTGTGGTGATGTATAAATGAGGCAGGTAAGAATCTGTAGTTTGGAGAGTGAGAGATAGAGGAGCATATGTATAACACTTTCGAACGCCCTCTCCTGTTCATCCATAACTCAAAGCTGGAGGATTTGCAGTGTTCAATTACAGCCCAGCTCATAAATAATCAGACAGAGGCCGCTCATAATACCCTATTCACTGTTAGCTGTACAGCGTGACAAATCCTTGTTGTTTGTGTTTATGTACAGAAAGCAGCTTTGGGAAACTGTGTGTGTGTGTTTGTGTGTAAACAGTGGGGAGAGAATTGTGGAGAGTTAAAAGTGGAGATTCTTTAGATCTTTATAATCATAAATGTCACTGTTTATATATCTAATAATCAGGAAATAACTAAATGCAAAAGATGGGTTTATGTCCGCTCTGTTTTGCGTGTGTGTGTATATTGTGTTTTTGAGATATTTTTATTTTGAGGTTAAATATTGACTCAGACTTTCTGACGTTTGGTGACATTTACCAGTATGGTGTGTATTTGGTGTGTGTATAGTGTCGTGTATGTTCAGGGGTAAATTATGTGTGTACAGTATGTTCAGGGGTATATTGTGTGTTTGTGTGTGTGGGCATGTGTGTACAGAATGTTTAGAGGTATATTGAGTGTGTGTGTGTATGTAAATGGGTTTGTGTGTTCACAGAAGTGTCTGTTTGAGGTCATGTAGATCACTATGTTCTGTTTTAAAGTAACTTTATCTGCTGTGGTCAGAGAGTCACGTTTTAATGACGCCTGTACAGATGCAAACATCTCAATTCTAAACAGCTACAGGCAAAACCTGTGTGTGTGTCTGTGTTAGCTGTTCTGTTAGAGTTCCCAGCAGATAGTGGGAGTAAACCTGTGTGTATAATCCATGTTTCAGTGTGTGTTTAATGAGGGTTGTATGCTCATGGTGCCCTCACGTCTTCAGAATGATCAAATAACTGAGATGAGGCACCATTAACTAACTGGAAAGTTGGAGTTTTGGTTTTCAGATTTAGAAGTATCTGTCAATTAAAGAACCATGGTGAAAACGAACTGTTATTGATCATAAAAAGTTGCAAATATTGACTCACTAGCATTTGTGATTATAATGATTATGTTTAAAGGCAGGGTAAGCCATCTTTTCTGTATACTTTTGGTTGTGCTGGTTGAAAGTAACGTGGTCTTAATATATTTATATTTATGTATGTTCTGTGGAAAGTGCAGGACCATAGAGTTTTCATATAATCGGTCCGAATGCAATGATAGGATTCCCCAATGGCGTGTCAAAGTATGTATTTGCAAACAATAGCACACTATTGAAGGAGGCGTGGCTTTGGAGGTCACTCTGAACAGAGGGCAGGGTCTTATGCTTTCAGAGCTAGGTTGCTATTGTTAGCCTCTTCAAAATTACCAACCCTACCTTTAAATGGACAGAATATACAGCTCATTTAGCCGGTTTACGACGCAACGGTCAAAAGCTTCCAAAGGTTTGTTTGGAAGTGGAAAAAAGAAAATAAATGAAATTGCCCAACGTTCCCTTTTTATTCCAACCAAAATCACTTGAACCTGCATCACAACATAATTGCATTTTCTAGGCTCGTAAGTGGGAACTTTGCTGGAGGACTTTAAAGCAGCGTTAGTGGAGAGCAGGGCCAATGAGGTGTGTGTGTGTGTGTGTGTGTATGTCTACATTGATGAATGAGTGTTTGGCTATCTGCTGTACCTCTGACCCTTTGTATTTAAGCCCTCCTTTCTTTTTTTATCCTCACATGCAGACGAGCATAAACAAACCTGTAGGAAATAAATAAGAGAGGTGAGGAATGAAGGGTAAAATGTGACAGAAATAACCTTTCACACTGTCTAAAGCCAGTGCCTGTGTGTATGTGCATGCATTTGTGCGCGAGCGTGTGTTTGTTTGAGAGTCACACGGACTGATCAGTTGGCTGGGCTGGAGGTACAGGTGTGTTTTATTCTTCATTTTTTGTTTGTATTGTTTTACTCGTCTGCTGTCAAGCAAGTCCCCCCCCCCGCTCTTATGAGTTGATTGTAGCGGTGGACCGCTCCACAATACCTCAGCTCTATCTCTCTTCTTCACTCTCTTTCTGAATCCCGACAGTTTGTTTTGCAATGCAATAATAGAGGAAACCGAAACAAATCTCTGTTGAGAGAGGGACGACGCAGACAGGAAAACAGAGAGAGAAAATATCAGTTCTTCTCCAGCTCTGCTGTCCTCTGACAGGTTGTTGATTTATGCTTTTTTGTCTGCACTGTGAACTTGTCTTGAAGTTTTGCTGCACACAGTCACTGCTCAGCTCTGAGACACAGTCAACATGTCTGTCTGAAAACTGTTCAGTACTCAAATATGCTGCTAATTTTCTCACTATCAAATGCAACTTTTTCTCTTCTTCCCAGACGAAAACTTTATTTCTGAGATGTTGCTCTTTCAGAGCTCAGGAGATTTGATGGAGATCTCAGTTGTGTTTATTAAAATATCAACTTTGTCCCAGATGTTTCTTCTAAAATTGCTCAGGAGAAAAAAACAAACAAATGATGTAATTGTTAAAATACACTAAAGAGTCTGGAGGTTTAAAATGTATGTAGATTGTGGCTAACATAATCAGGATTTGGGTAAATTTGATAAGTTAAGTTCATATTGAAATCTTCAATAATATTGACTTTTGATTGACTTGGCAAATCTGAGCTCAGTTTGAAAAATTCCTGAGATGTCTTCTGAAACTCTAATGGATCTAAGATTTCTGGCTCTTTTTCTCCAATGAAATATCTGAAATCACAGAAGAAACGTTTCCATTTGCTCTTGATTTATTCTCAGTGTTGTCTAGGAGACATAATTGAGATATTAAAGAGATCTCATCTGTGATTTTTCGTTTCTACGGGCTGTGAGCATGTTTTATCTGTTGGAATTCATCTTTGCATTTTGCATTTTGAGATTCTTTGCTGCGTAGTGTTTAGATTTCATAGGACATTTGAGACAAGTTGCTTTCCTATGTATAACATTTATTTACAGTGCTGATCACTTGCTAACCTTCTGTTGTATGTGCATTATTGTGAACATTGTTTTACGAACACTAGAATGCTTCTGATTGGCTGTAAAAGGCTACCCTCATAAATAACAGACACAGTCACGTCCAATGACAGTCGCCCTTCATTGATTTTATATAAAAAGATAAACAGACCAAAAGTGCTTTTCCCCTAAAATAAGAGTTACATTTATTCATTAAGCAGACGCTTTTATCCAAAGAGACTTTAAGATGAGGAACATCACAAGCAATATTTTTAGTATACTAATTTGTAGAGTAATAGCTAATGTTCCAAATGCAGCAAGATTAGAATGCAAGCTTCAAAAGTGAAAAATATAAAGAAAAAACATATTCGTTATAAACAGAGTTTAAGTAACCTTTCAATATGGTTGTGGGCTTGTTTGAATATATAATAAGGCTAGTTAAAGCTGCAGTATGCAATTTTGCCTTTCTACGGCATCTCCGTTTGAAACATAAAATTGCAGGTTACTTGCAAAGTTATTTTCTCAACAGGATTGACAAGTTTAAATTCTGAACCACTGCTGTAAGAACAAGCTACAAACCCTGCATCATCTACAGCAGCCGCACATGTGATACAGTGGCCGGATCTTCTTACTGTTTACAGACAGACATTTCCTGTAAAAATCAGACTGATAGCTTAAATCATTATTATAAACTTACCAAAAACTTGATTTTCATTCATTTTTAATCCCAAAAGTTATGGATTTCAGCTTCAAGTACATAACATAATATTGTTAGCAAGTATGTAATGTGATTCTTAGCAGAGCTGTTGAAGGTTGGCAGCTCATTCTACCAAAGAGGAAAAAAGAGGGTGAATGTGTTTTGGATATTGATGTATGATATCATTATCAACACTGAGGTATCATTATGTAGCTATTATGAAGTAAAAGTAGGAAGTATTTGTGACGTTCCTGTCAGACTGTGTTGTTATTCTGTATAGGTGGGTGGCTGTGAAGGGATGCCACTCATAGTTAGTGTATCAGTGGCACATTTCTGCTCTGTTGCAGCCTAACAGTACGTCTGAGATAAACACGCTGCTCTCTCTCTACTGGAGACCTGATGGAATTCATTGAGTCCTGCAGCCAGAGAGAGATAAAAACAAAAGATGAGGGAGCGCAGAGAGAGAGAGAGAGAGAGAGAGCGCTAGAGAGAGAGAGAGAGAGAGCGCTAGAGAGAGAGAGAGCTCTAGAGAGAGCGATAGAAAGTGACAGAGAGAGGGAGAGAGAAAGACAGACAGAGACAGGCAGACAGAGAGAGACACACACAGAGAGACAGACAGAGTGGGGGGGGGAGAGACAGACAGAGAGCGATGCAGACAGAGAGACAGGCAGACAGAGAAAGACCTCACAGGGTTGTGTCTGGGGGAGAAACGTGCTTGAGCGATTGTGACAGGCTGAACTGCATCACAGCGTGTCACTGGGACCTCATCCTGTTGCAGTAATTACCGTCTCTACAGGTCGTCCAAACACACACACACACTCGCAAATAAATACAAACACATTATTCACCCTCATAAATGTGAAGGCACAACCAGTGCTTTTTCAAGCAGATACCTACATGAATACACACCCATGCGGACATGCTGAGTCTTGAGATAATAGTGTCTCAGACTTTGTTTGCAGGCATCAGGTGAGAAAGGTGCATGTGTGTTTGTCTCGCTGCTTCCTGCTGTTGCTGCATTGTAGGTTGGCAGTCTGGCAGTAAGTGTTTGGTTCAGAAAAAGTGTAGCACTGACGCATCTCAACTGCTCGTGTTCAGAAGAGTCTCCACATACACCTGTGTTTAGAGAGAGAGAGACATACAGATTTCGTCTGGCAGATGACCAGACAGCAAACATCCTACAGACTTACATTGAAGAAGTGACCGAAAGTCATTGTGACTTCCTGGCCAACATTTTTAGGTTGTACGTTAAACGTTTACCTAAACGTTTCCACTAAGTGTTTTTTGAATGTTCTAGGAATGTTCAAAATGTCTAGTTTATTAGATATTGTAGTACTGTTGTTGCCTGAGTATAAGAGCGTTATTCAAATATTTTTACATATCTGGAACGTTTTTAAAACATTCCAGTAACAGTTTAAGAATAGCGTTTTTGATATAGGACATAAAACGTGAAAAAAGTGTTCTACCAACGTTACTCCAAGAGCATTTTAATGACTTTAAGAAAACTTTTAGAGAACATTGGACAACATTCGGAGAACGTTCCCTGTTAGCTGGGTTGGTTTATCTGACATTTCACCCTAGCAACCACCAAGCAATATTGAAGCATCCCAGCTAACAGGGAATGTTCTCAGAACATTGATTTATGTTCTCTAAAAGTTTTCTCAACAACGTCAGAAATGTAATTGCAGTAACATTAATAAAAAAATTGTATTAATTAATGTAATATATATTATATATATCAGAAACGTTATTCTTAAGTAGTTAGTGGAACGTTTAAAAATGATACAGAATTTAACAAAAGTTTGAATAACGTTTCTATAAACAAACAGTAATGTTAATACAATGTTTAAAAAATAGACTTCGAGCATTCCTGCAACTTGCAACATGACGTTTTTAATGTTTAAATTACCAAATGAAAACGTTAGTGAAACGTTCTTCCAATCTAACATTGTTCGCTGGGATTACACATTACACATCTTACTGTTTAGATACACAGAGATGGAGGTAGGAGGCAAAGTTTGTTTTTCCTCATTTGAAGGAATGCCTTTAAAAACTCTCTACATGATGTCCTGTAACCTTTTCACACTCACCAACTGTTTTATCAGGAATCGCAACTCATTGCGCTTGATAGTGTTTCTGCAGCTAATTGATGCAGTAGTCTTATTAGAGTCAGCAGATGGCTTTGTTGGGTAATAAGGGTTTTTATTGTGCTTTAAATTGTGAATAATGACTGATTAAACCCCTGATTATCTGCCAATAATCCACATGGTGTTTTGGAAAGTCAAATAC
>JAZGTJ010013196.1:0-15221 GCA_036877575.1 Botia almorhae
GTACTATGCTATTATATAACAGTACTATGATATTATATGACAGTACTATGATATTATATAACAGTACTATGCTATTATATAACAGTACTATGATATTATATGATAGTACTATGCTATTATATAACAGTACTGTGATATTATATAACAGTACTATGATATTATATAACAGTACTGTGATATTATATAACAGTACTATGATATTATATAACAGTACTATGATATTATATAACAGTACTGTGATATTATATGACAGTACTATGATATTATATGACAGTACTGTGATATTATATGACAGTACTATGATATTATATGACAGTACTATGATATTATATGACAGTACTATGATATTTCTGTGTGTATGTTTCTCCTTTGTTGTTGTTATAAGAGATGTCAGCATGAGTGGAAGCTACTCACTTTGACCTTCGAACTTTAACCATCATCAGAACAGCTAAAAAATTTATTATGAGCTGGAGTCTCACTTCAATCAGAGACATGAGGCTTAAACAGCCAATCCATGTAAAAACACTGATTGTTTGTGCAACGGCCTTCTTTGAGGTCTGAGAAGGATTGAAGCCATCCTCAAAGTCAGAAGCATCTGATACGTGTTGTGTAGCAATTTAACACTTGAAGGGTGCGTATAAAGCATTTTAAAAAGCAAAGCCCTTCAGGAAGAGAGAAGCAAGTGTATAAACAAGCATTTGTGTAGCAAAGAACAAAGTGTCCCCAAATCTCCTCATTTGCATTTTAATGAACTACTGATTACAGTAGTAAGTTAAAAGTCAAGCGGATTTTACAACCCCTTTAACTTTCATAATGTGATGTATTTCCATGAAGTAATTGTTGTTTTACCTCCAGACAAACACAGAAAGATTGTTCTGCACTGATGTAATATATTTTCACTAAATCATTCACAGTATGATCAGGAATTTGTGTTGCTTTAATAGTGTCACACCACAGAACTTAAGAGAGCAGAGCTGGCCTGGGGTCTGTGTGTGTGTGTCTTTGAGTTTACATGGGAATCATTTCTGCTGGTTAAGTCACACGCTCATCTCTTTGACTCTTATGACAGATTGTTCTTCTCTTTGCTGATTGCTTTTCTTTGTTCCTCATGGAGATAAGAGTGACAGTAAACCAGCATTTGTTCCACTGAAGATCAAAGTAATTGAATACTGGAGACACGCTGTGAGCGAGAAGTCACTACCGCAATCAAATCCTATTGACACTGTGTGCTTTATAAACAGAACAGAGATAAATGAGAGCAGATTACATGATACTGTTTCCTGCTAGTGTACGTCATCATTGCACTGGATTTACATTAGTCACCGTTGTTCACTGTTTAACAGGCTTTGACCAGTAGAGATTCATAGTTCATAGTGATCTGAGCATTCAGCTTTGAGAAGATAGTTTTCTTTAGCCAGGTGCATCATGGGAAGTCTGGGGTCCTTCTGAGGTGTCATTATGATAGTTTGGGCAACATGATATTAAAAATGAAATCAGGTTAGTGTGTAACTGAAGGTTACTGTGTAAAAACTGCACAGCTGTGATAACGTAACTAGAATATTTTTCCACAGATGCTCAACACATATCATATTGTTTACACATATTATATAGTTTTAAGTTTAAGAAACTGCTTGGAGAGATCAACAGAGGTGCTCCAGCTCATCTTCCTGATCTTCAGTCTTCAGTGTTCTTCTGCTTCAGAGTTCATCAGTGGCAGACCTCGAGCTTGTCTCTATTAGAGGTGTTCTCCATTTCTCCTCTCCAGTCTGCACATTTTAAATCAACAGATTACACACCTTAGAGGAGAAGCAGACAGCAGCTTCCAGAATTATTTTACTCAGCACCGTTATGTCAACTTGAGTATAGAGTGTGCAGCCATACTGTATTTAAAGCCCTGTGGGGGCTATTACACCCCACACAGGTCTGCAGGAGTCAGGCGACAGGATACAACTGCCCCGCTTCCACTTTTTAGGGGCAGCCGTGGCCTAATGGTTAGAGAGTTGGACTTGTAACCCAAAGGTTGCAGGTTCGAGTCTCAGGTCCGGCAGGAATTGTAGGTGGAGATTGTGAATCACCAGCACTCTCTCCACCCTCAATACCACGACTGAGGTGAGACCCTTGAGCAAGGCACCGAACCTCCAACTGCTCCCCGGGCGCCGCAGCAATGGCTGCCCACTGCTCCGGGTGTGTGTTCACGGTGTGTGTGTGTTCACTACTGTGTGTGTGCGCACTTGGATGGGTTAAATGCAGAGCACAATTTCCGAGTATGGGTCACCATACTTGGCCTCACGTCACGTCCTAATAAAATAAATTAATAATGATATTTCATATTTAGATCTATAATGAGGATCTCAGTAAAGTGTCACATACACGGTTAAGATTGCAAAACAACTGATTGTACAACTCACTGGTATGATGAAATCGTTTCCATAGAGATATTTTCTTTTTCAGTTGGGATGTTTATCTGTAATAGAGAGTGAGATACAGCCAATGTCCTGCAGAGCTGAAAGTCACATGACACTCAGAGCAGCGTGGGAAAACTGAGGTTAAGCCGAGCACATGGTAACATAAAACATCCATCTGGTTTGAGTCAAATAGACGCAACAATTCAATATACACCAAAACCTTGAGGTGGGGGAAGATACTAGTTAGGAAATATTGTTACAGAAATGGTCTAAACATTTCAGTGTAAACTAACAAAGTTAGTCAAGTCTCACTATGTGAAATGTGACTCATTCTACTAAGAGTGAATGATTAGGTCTTCAAGAGAACTGTTTGTTTCAGACTCAACAGAAGCTTTTGGGTTTATGATGTGTGCTGCTGTGCAGGTTCTGTAGATGTTGCAGTGTTTGTACCCTGTTTTAACAGCAGTTTTAGGAATTGAAGCTTGTCATTCACGTTAAGAACATAACTCCACAAATAAGCTGTGATTTTAGAGGAGGCAAAAGTTATGGATTGCAATTGAATTCTGTGTAATAGTTTTGTGATGAGTTTCATGTCCATGTAGCTACACAGTATTTTTCTTTCAGTTGTTTGTAATCTGCTGTCCTCTCTCCTCCCGCTCAGCTGAACTGACGTCAGAACATGAGAATCCTGCTGAGCTACACAGATGATGTCATACTCAGTTTAATGAACACAGAAATCTGAAGAAACCGTGAGGTTTTACCGGATTTATTGTGTAGCACACACACACACACACACACACACACACACACAGCACCCAGTCTACATTTTCCAGATAAATGTTGAGCTGAACACGTGGTGAACTGTTAAACAAGTTTGTCTGCATTTGCTGACACAATGCTTCCATTGCCAGTACATGCAGTGTATGTCCCCGGGCCCCGTAGAGAGAAATATCTGCACTCTCTCTCTCTGTATCTCCACATCATGACGGTTTGTGGCTCGCCCAAACACAAATGCCTGCTGACAGTCCTGCAACAAATACCATTAGCTGGAATCACACTGTTGCATAACTCTAGGACAAAGCACAGACACGGTCACAGCAGGTCAGACTCATTGTTAATCACTCAGTTAACCTTGTAGCATCTTAACTAGTTAGGAGAAACCTTGACTGACATCGTGTTTTACTTGTTGTGTATTTATTGTCTTTATTTGATCAAGTAGTTGTTAACCCACAAAACTTTAACTTTGTTTCCACATATTGATTTGACTTGATGCCAAAGTACTTGTTTGGTTTCACAACTGTTCCTTTGTTTGAAGGAAAACAATGTCAGCTTTACTTCCTGGTACTAGCAGGAGCAGCTAGTTGACTAAGAGTTGACAGAGGTTAGGGCGGTTAAGGAGAGTGCTGTGAGAACTGGTGCAGCAGTGCATTCACACAACTGTCACATTCTCAGAGGTGCTGGTGTTCAGTCACACCCTGCATCTGCTTTTGTTATGGTGCATTCCTTCAGTGTTCATCATCCCAGTACAGTATTGCATTGGGATTCTTTCTTGATAACACCTCACACTATATAGTTTTTTGACTAGGTTAGCAGATAACTCACTGGAGTGTGAAACTGAGAGGTAGCAACTAGCGTGCACACACACACACACACACACGCACACACACACACACGCTCAGGGAAACACACAGAGGAAGTGTAAAGAGAAAAGCCATTGGCTTCTTTAATCTGACCTTGCTAAACACAAACCACCACTTCCCCCTTGTCATGTGACAGGTGTTAGCAGAACATTTGTCACCCTGTGGTTTTCTAACTGACTTGTTAATTTTTTTCCTCAAAGTTTTGGAGGTTGTAGTAATACTGGCACATGTTGTACTGAGCGAAGCACCTGTCACACGGTCTGTCTGACCTAAACCTGTAGCGCGACCCAAGAGGGTCTTGCTGTTCTATTGTGAAAATGTTGTGTAGAGCAGGACGAGTCAATGCTAAACACAAAGACTGAAATACAACAGAGCATAAATCTGCGCACAAATGGACTTGAGGAAGCAGAAAGCGCTTGTCTGTTGTTACTGATATTATACATCCAATCATTCTCTGTATGATTTTGCCCCCAATTTTTTGTTGTCCTTTAAATACAGACACATCATCTGAGTAATCGGTGGCGTATTTAGTTACTCATCAATACTGCTGTTCTGGGAACTGTTATATGGGACGTTTGGTGGGCATCTGCTTCATTATCAAGAACAGCTTCATTGACAGAGAAACCAGCTTGACCTTGACTGATGCTAATATGAGCAACACATGAACGTGTTCATTCAATGACATGATTTTAATTCCAGTCGAGGAGAAATAACTCACACCATTCATCACCTCTTCAAACCACACCACACACTCCCAGTAAATGCTTATGTAAGTCATCGTATCAGTCTCCATGACAACCAGCTGCATAGAAGCACATGCCTGCCTCCCACAGCCCCTCTGAAGTGAGCTGTTTCCATAGTAACATGCTTTGTAAGCACGGCAAAAGTGTCATGTGTCAGAATATCAGCATCTTCTGAAAGTAAGTTATGTAGGAGAAATCTACAGCTCCAGGCACTGACGCGAGTGACAATATGAGTGAAACTCTGGAGGGCTGTTGATGCTGTACTGCTGAATCCAGCAGTGATCAGTCACTGATTAACAGCCTGTTTCCTGCTGTGATGGATTTTTGGAGGGAAGTTGCACACGGGGAAACTCACTAAGATTAAATTAATTGTGAAAAATTGTGATTGGTAGTGTCGTTTATTTACACATTGTCTGCATTGTTTGAGCACCAATTCACTAAAAGATTTATGCAAATCAGGTAACAGCACAAAAATACAGAAATTCTGAGCGTCTCTCATCTAACACGCTGTTCTGGATGCGTCACGTGTTGTGCAGCTGATGGCGTAGAGCTGCAGATAATCCCTCACCGCCTAAAACCAGTTCACCTGCTGACAGATTTCTGTAACCTTTAACATACAGTAAAAAGTGTGTTTGAACCGAAGGAGTGACTTCACTACTGCTTTCACTGGATTACAGGCGTTTACACTCAGCTGTTACAGGACACAACTGGTTAGTGAAAGTGTGCTGTAGTAATCAGTCAAGCTTGGAATCAATTCACATAATTAATTATGTGCTACACAGTTTAGTTCTTTTCATTTTATATCGCATGAACACAAGTGAATGACTCTTTGTTTTTTATAATAAGTGATGTTTGGATGAGTGCTGGATCTCTGCTTCTTTCATTTGAAGACCACTGCTGGAAGTGATTAATTTTTATAAATGATTCTCTCACTGCTGGATGTTTTTCTCCATTTGCATCTTTAAAGTTTGATGTTTTGCTTCTGGTATCTCAGTGTTGTGTTTCTCTAAATTCACAGTCAGCAGACAGATTTTGGCTGCAGGGCTGTATTTCTGTTACACCAACCACAATCTGTGTATACAACACAGAAACATCCGTCATTTAGCAATAATCTCATTAAAGCAGTTGGTGGTTTCTGGAAGTCAGTTTATCATTAGTCTTATGCAACTTCCTGTCATTGTGTAACTGTTACAAGGACCAGATTCCTGACTAAAAGAAAAGGAGAAACACTGTCTATGTGCTGACTCTGCGTCTGTGCTGCATCTGTGCTGTCTCTGTGTCTGTGCTGCATCTGTGTCTGTGCTATTTCTGTGTCATGTCTGTGCTGCATCTGTCTCTGTGCTGGAAATGCAGGTTTTCTAACATTTATTTGAACATCTTTTCTCTGGCTTTAAACACAGGACAAGCTCACAGTAAATCAGCCACAAGAATGATGGCAAATATGTTTACATTTAAAGCATAATTGAGTTAATAGGCAAAAATGTAGTCTGCTAACAGACCATAGATTCACCCTGTGTCTTAACCAAGTGTTATGTGCTAAAATTAATAATCATTATCTCATTGGTTCACAATCTGCTCCACTTAACTGTATTACATATGAAATATTAAATATGATTGGATGATAATATGATGTTACTTGATTTTGAGTATGGAAATAAAAATACTCTGGACGTCTGCTTAGGACATGACATCAGGTGTAATTCTGTACAATTCTTCACATAAACATGCTTATATTGACAACAGGAAATGTTCTCATGCAGCTACATGCTTTTTCATGGTTCAGCATGATGAGTTCTGTACTGCCCGCCTGTGTGTAGCCCTGACAGCTCAGAGGACATCAAAGCAGTCAGACACGTAATCCCCCATGAATCATAGCTCAGCCTGAGGGAGGGCAGAACACAGACACACACTCTTCATCTTCATTTTATCTCCTCCTCATCCGCGTCTAACTTAACAACTTAGCCGTGCATTTCATGCATTTGGTGCAGCAGTTACATCTCCTGTGCAGTTTGAAGTGAAGTCAGTAATTTCATTGTCTGATCAGTCCTGGGGGATGGGGTTAAGAATTGGTCCATGCAGGCACTGAGCTGAAGGTCAGAGTTGTTTTTAGAAGTGTCTGTAATAGACAAGGTTGTGACTGAGCTCTACTCTCATGGCAGGGGGAAGTTTGGCCAGACAGAGAGTGTAAGTGGGTCATATGACAAAAGCATGTTCACGGCTTTACATAACAGCCTTCATTCTGAGAGCTTGAACTGTGTTTTCCACCCAGGGGAAGTTCTGTGGGTTTCATTTGTTACTGTAGTGCTTTACTGATGAATGTTAAAATTCAATGAAAGTTTTCTATTTTAATGAGTTAAAGAAGTGGACGTGGTTATTGTCCCATGTCAATGTGTCAGAACAGACAAACATCAGAGTAAATCTATCAATTTACAGTTAGTGTTGCTTTGTGGCTTCGAGAAACCATGTGACTATTTTAACATCTGGTCTGCATGTTTCACCCCCATTCTGTAACTGTTGATATTAATATTGTGACCTTTCAGATGTCATCAGCACATGACCTCACAGGGGTTTTAGTTAAACGATTGTAAACAAACATTTCATCTGAATCGTCCCACATCAGCTAAACACACAACTGATCATCTACTGTAAGTTTCTGTCTAAAACTGATCTGATCATCAGCTAAACACACAACTGATCATCTACTGTAAGTTTCTGTCTGAAACTGATCTGATCATCAGCTAAACACACAACTGATCATCTACTGTAAGTTTCTGTCTGAAACTGATCTGATCATCAGCTAAACACACAACTGATCATCTACTGTAAGTTTCTGTGTAAAACTGATCTGATCATCAGCTAAACACACAACTGATCATCTACTGTAAGTTTCTGTCTGAAACTGATCTGATCATCAGCTAAACACACAACTGATCATCTACTGTAAGTTTCTGTCTGAAACTGATCTGATCATCAGCTAAACACACGTTATATGAATGAACAGCATTAATTTTTCCAGAGAGACATTTTAGAAGCTGATGACTTCAATTGAATTGCTATAATAATCATTGATAAGTTTAAGAAATCTAATTGTGATTTTTTCCTGATGTGTCAGTAGTGATCTGAGGTGTGTTTTAATGGTTGTTCCTCAGACCCTGTGTGACCGTCGCTGTGTGTTGTGCATGTTGCTTTCAATGTTAAACGGTTTCGCTGATTCTTTATTCACAGAGCTGATCATAAATGATTACACCATTACACACTTTCACAGTTAAGTCAGATGCTCCTTAGGATATGAACTGTATTATTGTACTAAACTCCAGCATTGCATGTGTGTCTATAGCGTCCAGATTTAATGTTGTCTGGATCATTTTCTCTTTCAGCGTGCACAGTTGTTTTCATGCTCTTTAAGAATGAGAGCATGTCACATGATTTGTCTGCATTGGCTTCTGTCTTCTGATTGGTTCTTAAGAAATGTAAATGTGTGTCAAATAAATGTTCAGTTTGATTAGACATGCGGCTTTTAACATCAACAACAAACTATATGGAAAATATTCTCTCTTTTGAAAGTTAATCGAGCGATTTATGTTACCCTTTCATTTTTGCACAATCATTTTGTTAGTTTTTTATTTGCATGCAGTAATTTTCCTCAATTTTGTCAAGGTGCAACACGTGTCAGCATCAGTACAGTCGCAATGTACTTGATGCATTTGTTTCTACCAACATTAATTGGTTACAGATAATGATTAACTGTTGCTCATTCAAAGGTCATGAAAGATGTTGTAATTGTGATTGAATGTGATTTTGGCACTTACATCATCATGTGAGTGTGTGACATATCTGTCAGCGTGTGTTGAGTGGACTGCAGTGCTGGTTACAGTGCAGGTTACAGTGCAGGTTACAGTGCTGGTTACAGTGCAGGTTACAGTGCAGGTTACAGTGCAGGTTACAGTGCAGGTTACAGTGCTGGTTACAGTGCAGGTTACAGTGCAGGTTACAGTGCTGGCTACAGTGCAGGTTACAGTGCAGGTTACAGAGTTTTATTGTACTGTTGTTTCCGTAAGAACACTCTCACTCAACCCCACCTTCTGAAGAACTGTGAGTCAGCATTACTGCATTACTTCTGTCCTCACCCACACTCACCCTCTGCTGCTGCTGTTAACCCTTTCCTCTCCTCTCACCCTCTGCTGCTGCTGTTAACCCTTTCCTCTCCTCTCACCCTCTGCTGCTGCTGTTAACCCTTTCCTCTCCTCTCACCCTCTGCGGCTGTTAACTCTTTCCTCTCCTCCCACCTTCTGCTGCTGCTGTTAACCCTTTCCTCTCCTCCCACCCTCTGCTGCTGCTGTTAACCCTTTCCTCTCCTCTCACCCTCTGCTGCTGCTGTTAACCCTTTCCTCTCCTCCCACCCTCTGCTGCTGCTGTTAACCCTTTCCTCCAGCTCCTTATTGTTTGACCACAAGTAGCCCCACACCAAAATTCCCTGAGGTTGGTTCTATCTTTAATAACATTGTAATGCTTTTAAAAATGTTTAGGATAAAGAAAGTCCAGGATAAGAAGCCTCCATATATAAGCTCAAAACTGTGTTAGTTTGATGTTCCTCTGCTAATCCTGTGTGTGTTTGCTGTGTTGTGCTTGGCTTCAAATGGAGAAGAAACCGAATGAATGTAGGTCACATTCGTGAGCTAAAAGCTTTCTGTGCATGAGCTGCACGACACAATTACAGAAGGATTTCCGCCTTTCCACTGCAAAGCTGTCAACCTATCACATTTCCCCTGTGTTACTGGGACTATGAGTCTGAGAGTGTGTCTGCGTGAGTGTGCATACGTTTGTGTGTGTGTGTGTGTGTGTGTGTGTGCATGTGTGTGTGCATATGTGTGTGTGTGTGTGTGTGTGTGTGTGTGTGTGTGTGCATGTGTGTGTGCATATGTGTGTGTGTGTGTGTGTGTTTCTCAAGATGTAACGGTATATGCTTATTTTGATAAAACTGTCACACTGCAGCGCTGCTTAAGTGAAGTGTATTGAAAATGACTCATTGTAGTTCTGATATACATTTTGTGTGTGAATTTTCTATATGCATGGAACTTATGAATCTGTCAAAAACACTGTGTGTTTAACTTGACCTTGTGACCAATCATTTCAATTAACATTGGAATATTACTGTTAAAAACAGTTTGTCATATAATGATGTGTATTATTATATATTTTATATATAATAATATAAATATATAGTAACATATATTATTATATATTTAAAAAATAATCAGCATCCAGTAAGTATGAAACTATAATTCCCTTGTAATCACAGTCTCTGTCTCTCCCATCTGCGTGTTGACGCGCAGCTGCAGTGCATGCGCGGGTGTTGCGTCTGGACATGTCCTGCTGCCACCATCCTTCCCTCCACAATCCTGTCACTGCTCATCTGCTCATCTCCATCCTCCCCACCCACCCTCTCTCGAGCCAAACCATGCGGCCATGCCCAATTCTGAGGGAGGAATGAAGCAGGAGTCAAAACAGAGGTGTGATTCACAGGCAAGATATAAGCTATCATCATGTGCTGCAGCTGTGTGTGTGTGATTGTGTGTGAGCAACCGGTCGCTGTGACTCACTTGGAAAGGAGCCTACAAGAGGGTGGAGTGCAGAGAGAGAGAACGAGAGAGAATGAATGAATGACTGAAGCTGTTAGCTGGAGGAAACAGGAATTGACTTTTCTTTTTTTAATGGTGTCAGAATTATCCACGTAAGATTCAAATGTGAATTGTATGTTTGTATAAAATTCATTACTCTGATCTTTTGTTAAAGTCTACTGAAAACTCTTAATAATCATGCATCTGTATATGATAAGTATATTAATGCTGTTGGTTAACAATTCTCCAGTTAATGTCTCTATTTTAATTTTATGGCATTCTTTCCTAATAGTGCTGATATTAGAAAAACATTCATCTTGTTACTTAGTGACAGCATGCAAACCTGCTAGTGCGGCAGATGTGCTGTGATTCCTGTGACTCCTTGACAATGTGCTTGCAGATATTACAACACTGAAATTAAGCAAAGCATTTGATTGGTTAGTGACGGTGATAACAGCTGATGAGCGCGGCTGAAGGAGACAGGTTGGTTTAGTCAGTAGGGTTCTGTGTGCCCCTAACCTACTTAAAATAATGTGCCAACTAATACAGAGAGCAGAAGACGTGCGAGACAAACTTCCCCCTCAGAGTGGCTGCAGCAGTTTATTTAGGAAACTGTGTCAGTGTGAACTCAGCAATCTCAGAATAGCTGCTGTTCCCCTGGTAGCCATTTTTTCTTTCTTTTCCTTTTTAATAGCAGGGATTGCTTTGTGAGAACAACCTGCTGTTGCTATGCTTCTGCTGGTTGCTTGTTTAACATGCGTTATGCACTCAGTCGATGGCAGACTCTTTATTTCAATAAAAACACATGTCTGCAAACGTGCCCGTCTTGCTTTATTAGATACATTTAATATATTGTGATGGAAAGCCATCTGCTCGGTGAGTCTGCAGCCAGGCACTGATGACGGCATCTCACTGATCTCCTACAGTGTTTGATGCTGTTTTCAGGTGGAACTGGACCTGTCCCAGAGACAACATGTCAGAAATAAGTTAATCTAAGACATGTAGTAGGTGACTGACACTGATTGATGACATCAAATCAAGTATTTAGTGAGTCTAGTGGTATCAAGTATAGTGGTGAAAGGATATTGAAAGGATCATAACAGTATTAATTAGGTTTTTGAGTTTTCTGTACGGGCACAAACTGATAGTGAGTGTGAACTTGTACAGCAGAGTGTAGAATAAATGCTAATAACTGTTAATGAGTCATAGTTATATTCATCCTAAGGTTCAAATATTTCATCACTTCCAAAACCGAAGCCACACTTGCAAACAGAAAGAATTTCCATTAGCACTGTCATCTGGAAGTCAGAGCAAAGGACATCTCCCAGCCGGCCAAGATGACAAGAATAACTTCATATGATCATTTTATTTCTTAATATTATGTGTTAAACATTAATCTCATGACATGTGAGTGTATTATTGCATCTCTGAACATGATCTGAACATACGTGTGTGATGAACAGTTTACAGAGGGATGTACAGAGGGAGATGTTGCGAGTGAGACTGAATGAAGAGAAGCGAATGAACTCACGCTCAAGGTGCCTTAGTTTGAAGAACAGTTGCTTCAGTGAGTTTCAGCTCGCCATCATGAGGCTCCTGGACAGCTGGGGAGAGAGAAGGACCATCAGCAGATGGATGGGTGAATAATTGTGACTCATTTCCTGGCTGGAGAAACCTGAGATCTAATGCTTGTACTTCGGCATGTGGAAGCATGTGCTTCTGACTCAGGGAGTTGTTGGGGTGACATCATCTTGCACTGGTTTCAGGAATCTTCGGTAGGCTGCCAAAAGCGTTCAGACAAAGCAAACCCACCGAGATCGACTCTGTCACATGGAAGTGATTTGAGAGGCCTGGCCTGCATACAGTCAAATACAGAAAACACTGTAAGACTGTATGCATGTCATGAGGGTTTCTTCAGAGACTTCCATGTTCTCTTACAGTAAAAAGACAAGCCGTACAAAAGGCATTCTGGTTTCCTACTACAAATACTTTCTTGTGATTTATTATGCAAGTACAATTCTCTGTGGCTATTGACTGGCTAAAATGAGCTGTTTATAACATGACATAAAACAATTAGTTCAGTCCTTATGAATAACATCAGCTTTACTTTGATTAAAATACAAAAAATATATGTTACAATGATCTTCTTATGCTAATTGTGTAGTGCGTTCATCATTGGTTACTTACTTTAAAAAATCATTTGGTTAAATGAAAACATCTAAATTAACTGGTTTTATTTAATAGGACTGAATCCGCTCAAATATAATTAATTTTAGGGACATTTTGGTTAGTTTTAGGAGATTTTATGGATCTTTAGGAATCAGTTTAGGTAGGAATCACTCTGTCAGGTGAATACAGTCATTCATTTCTCTCTTGTGTTGACGGAGAACAGCATCTCCTGTCCAGACAGTTTGTCATGTAGCCATGGTTGTGTGGGACTGAATGAACATCTCGTTGGGCTGTTTGACATTCATCTTGTCTGCTCAGTAGAGAACTGGGTTGCTGTGTTACACTAAAAACAATCCTCTCCCCCAGCAGCGGGTTCTGTTGGGCCCTGTGGTCAAACCCCAGTGGATCCTTCTGTAGGGAGAAACATGTGCTCAAAAAACTCAACCGCTGAATCTAAGCAACAGTGTGCTTGAATATTTAAATGAAATAATTCCTGAAACATGTAGTTTGAGGGGAGCTGAAAGTTTAAACAGTCTAGTGATTTCTGCTTGCCCTCATGATAAGAAAACCCTCAGTGATAATACACTTACTATTAAAACTAACAAGTGTCCTCGTGGAAGCACTCTGACACCTGGTGTATTGTTTTAAGATTTTAAAATAAACACAGTTTGAAAAAAATTTAAAATCTGCACAAATAATCAGTAAAGTTCTGTCATGCCATAAAGAAGAATAGAAAGCAGTAGAGCACCAAACACCAAAGAAAACAACATGTGTTATACACACTTATCCAGACATTAGTTAAAGATATTTTAATGTTTAATGGATAAAAACAAGTACAAAGAGACTGTTGACAGAAGCACAATACAGTTCAGTTACAGTATAGGCAGCGATGAGTAACCGTCCCAGGGAACAGACAAAAGCAGGTGAAAGTACAAACACAATATTACCACCAAAACGATGAAGAGTGACAGAAATACTGTTCGTGTCTTCCTGTACGAGGCCTGTCTCTTCCATTTAGTGTCTGTCCTCTTCATAATCTCTTCTGTGAAAGGTTTACAGTATCCACTGAGAAACAGCCTCCGGGCTTCGTTCTGTATCCCCTCAAACAATCTGTACCTGAGCTTCACCTTCACTGTAGATCCGTGTGATGTCTCAACAAGCCCTTTGGGAGAAGCAGGATAAATGCAGCGCAGTGAAAAGAAAGTAAATATGGAGGTGAAACAAAGGAGAGGGCTATAGAAAACCGCTTGTTTAATGGTCTTTATAGTCCAATAGGTGTGGTGTGTTCACGGTTGAATGAGCTATGATGGCTCGTTGAGAAGCAGGTGGTTCTCCTCTGATAGTTCTACACACCTCCCATCAACCCCTGGAGCTCATGAAATAGCCCCAGTGTGGGCAGGTCTGGAGTCAGCCGGCTGAGCTAAACGCTGAGAGAGAACGCTTTAGAGGAGAGAGGCTGAAGCACACACACTGAGGACTTACTGCATGATGAAACTCAGAGCTCAACAGATGAAACAGTTTCCTGTTTTTTTCTTAGGTGAAACACTTATATACATAAATATATAATGAATCCCCCAAAATGGCTGCTTGAGGTACAGTATATGGCAATGCGCCTGTACTCTTTTCAAACAGCTTTCCTGAACACTCGTTTGGTTCAAACAGGTCGTGCTCCAAACATGTGCCATACAAACAGAGCTCTGTTTTTTCTAGGGTTTTTTTTACAGTAAAGTGTTTCTAAACACTGAAACACTTTACTGTAAACACAGGCTTAATTAATGTGTCACTGCATTTCAACATGTGTCAGAACATCATGTACAACACTCAACTTTAACAGCCCTTGTGTCTCCAGAGAAGTATGTTTACTGCACTGGCTGCAGTCATTTCTCATTTCTTCATTTCAGCTGTGTTGCATTGCCATAAACAGAACAGTTCAGTTGTGTTCTCAGCAATATTGTTTGGTTTCATTAGCACACTAGAATAGTGTGAAAGTCAAATCAACAGCTGACAATTTGTGAACAGTGAGGAGTTCAGTGTGTGACTGCTGTTGGATGTGGTCTGTCCTAGATAACTGCTGAGGTTCTGTGAAGCAATCTAGGGCAAAGCTACAGCAGAGATTGGCTTTGACAGGGAAAAAATTAAAGAGCTCTTGAAACTAGTTCATGTCACATGGCACTCACTTTATATTTAACCGTTTGAAGCGGACATGAATGCCTCTAATGAAAAGTGTTATATGTTATAATATGTGTTATGTTATAATATGTAACAAGTTATAATATGTGTGATGTTATAATATGTTATAATATGTGATATGGTATAATATGTGATATATTATAATATGTTATAATATGTGTTATGTTATAATATGTGATATATTATAATATGTTATAATATGTAATATATTATAATATGTAACAAGTTATAATATGTGATGTTGTAATATGTAACAAGTTATAATATGTGTGATGTTATAATATGTGATAAGTTATAAAACGTGTGAAGTTATCATATGTGTTATGTTACAATATGTGATGTTATAACATGTGATATGTTATAATATGTGTTATGTTAAAATATGTGATATGTTATAATATGTGTGATGTTATAATATGTGATATAATATGTTATGATATGTAATATGTTATAATA
>JAZGTJ010013197.1:0-15221 GCA_036877575.1 Botia almorhae
CTCAGGGCGAGTTGGCACCTGACTGCTTAACAAAGCCCCGGTCAAAGGTTAAAGGTCAAATGTCACGGTGAGCGAGCCCCTATGTGGAGGGTACTGAATAAACGCTAGCTAAATCTTCTGCGCCCTCCCTTTTCCCCTCAGTCTGGACCGGCCGTCCTAAGCTCTATTCTCTCTCTGTGATGTACGTAAGGCATGTAAATGTAAACCCAAGGGCTCCTCAGTCATCTGGCTGAGGGAAACAGTTTGAAGCCTCATACTCAACTCAAAGCTCTTTGTTCAGTAGGTGACGCTGAAGGTGCAGAGAGACTGATGGGACACTGGGTGTGTAGATCTAGAAAAGATCTAGAAATGTCTTAAAATGCTCATTGACACACCAAAGTTTGAGATAAAAAATGTGAATTTGGGACACGAATGTGAGCTAAACACAAGACGTCCTTATGATATATAACCCATATATATATATATATATATATGCAAGATTTGGTATATAAAGATCATGAGACTACTTGATGAAACTCTTATGGTCTTTTTACGAGCTTAATGAACTTCATAGACTATGAACTTGTATGAACAGCATAACAATTTTTCAAAAATATCTTGTGTGTTACACACACACACACACGAACAATAACAATAAGACGAACAAGAACAATAGTTTGGAACAACATGAACAAAGCAAACAGAAAGATAAAGACAACCTCAACAGAAACTCATAAATTTGAACATTTAGTTAAGAGATTAAGAGATTATGTGTGTATGGACTGTGTTTTTCCTTCTTATTCTGCAACTCTCTCTCTCTCTCTCGCTCTCTTTTTCTTTACTCCTCTGTCGTTACGGTCCAGTGGTCTTTAAATCACCAAACGCCTCGGGTTTCCCCCGTCCACAGTGTTGTTTTTACACTCCTCTGGTTTTCTTTCTCCTCCCCATCTCCTAAATTCCTCCACCTTGTTTTCTAAGCATCTCCTCCGTGTACTGTGAAGTGTCTCTCTTGTTCCGCTCCTCCTCCGTGTCTTTCCTGTCTTTCTCTTGGCTTTGAGATGTTGTTATTCCGAAGAGCCAGACATCCTCTGAATGGCATGCGGCAACTGCTTCTTTTCGCTCCTCACCCCTGCCTTTATTCCTCCCCTTCATCTTAAGCCAGCACTTTAACTGGCCAGAGAGTCAAGCGTGAAGAGAGAGCAGAAGATTTAGCTGGAGTGCGGGTTGCCGCGAGGAGCGAGAAGATGGATGTGTGAGAACAGAGCGTGTGTGCAAAAAACTCTGTCTTTGCTTCGCAATCCTAAACGGTTGCCAACCCAGCTAACAATTTTAGGTTGTAAGAAGGTTTCCATCGCTTTTCCATAGCAGTTAAAGACATGGTTTTGACCGTTTTTTAGATGTTGTATTAACGTTATCGCTTTGGGTTCATAATGCCATTTAAACCTAAAATTATTAGCTGGGTAAATGTTTTGTCTCCATTAGTTAATTATTACAGCAAATAAGAAAATTCATACTTTGTACTGGCGCAACCAGTATCTGTTAATAGCTGTATATGTTAATCTGGATTAGAAATCCCAGATCAGGATATCTCTGTCCTTTATCTCGCTCTACCTCTCTCTCTCTCTTTCCCCGCCTGCTTAGATGATAACACAAACGGTTTTAACTCCAAATCCCTCTGTGGGAGTTTTTCACTGTAATCTCTGTGTCTATATAGAATAAACATTGCTGTACTGAATCAAACCCGTGTTTGAATGCGATGCCCCTCTGTGATGCCCCAGTGTGTAAAATATGCTTAGAGAATCCCTCCTGTTCTCTCTCTCTCTCTCTCTCTTTAAGATATGGTGACTCGCCCTCACCCTGTCAGCATCACCGGGCTTTTAATGGATTTCTGCTGATGGATTAAAGAAGAACGCGAGTATAAACGGAGTCGTCATCGCCGCCACAGGATGAACGGAGCAGCAGGTAATCCGGCAAATGGGTGGTGTGTGTGGAAATGACAGAGGCAGGAAAATGAATATTGTAAATGAGGAGACAATCTGTATAGAGGGACTATTGAGGGACAAAATGACAAAGTATAATTGCAGGTACAGTGATTATGGCAGTGATATCGTCCGGAAATTCGTATAAATGGAGTTAATACAATTTAACGTTTATAAAAGGTGCGTGTCGGTACAATTCCAACAATAACAATGTTAAGAGAGTACAAATAGTTGTGCTCTTCACTTCTACCAACAGAACTTACGAAATTCTGGAATTTCCGTCTTTTCTGGCTATACACTTCAAACTCTCTTTTTAAAACTGAAGATGACCACCCTAAGTTTTATTTGTCAGAACATTTTATCATTTAAACACTTATTTTAAACTAAATTGGAGATAAGAAAATGAGAGTTTGCCAAGACAAATATGTGTGTGTTTGTGTATTTACTTAATCATATATTGGGGACAAATTTGTACCCAAAAGTAAGCAAAACCTGATAAATCTGAGCAAAACCTCTTTTTGAGGACGTCCTCAACTATAAAAATATAGTTTTTATAGTTTTTTTTAATAAAAATGCAAAGTTTTCTGTTAGGGTTAGAATGTGGGTTAGGTTATATTGTTTACAACTAGCTGTTTATAAAAACAGTAAGAATTTATTAAATGTCCCTATTTAGATAAATAAGTAAGTGTGTGTGTGTGTGTGTGTATGTGTGTGTGTCAAGCACGCCTGACAGATAGATGAATGTTCTGAAGGGTTCCTCTGTTTGGCATTTAGCTGATAGTGATCAGCTAGTTTACCTCAGATTTCCCTCGTCCCCACTCATCTTCCCCTGCCACTCATCCATCCTTTTGTTCCAGACCTGCATGTCTCTACTTCTCCTCATTGTCGCTCTGATCGAGCTTCAGTGGTTCCCCCATGGCCACACGCACACTCTCTTTCTCTCGTCTTGGATCAAATCCCCCCTCCCCCAGAGTATTAACCCAACTCTGCTCCTCAAAGCAGAATGTCACAGCTGGACTAATCCCTCACATGCAGACCTGAGACACTGGAGAACCACTAACGAATCATGTTCTGTGGGTTTACGCTCTGAATAGTTCCGCTGCTGAAATCTGATTGGATGAGCTGTTCTGATGACTTAATCTATAGTGTCCTTGATGATTCTGTGATCGCACATGATTTGAATTCAATATTCATGTGTAAACAGTCTAGAATTTAAACAAACTCCTAGTTCCATTTTAAACCTAAACCTGAACTAAATGATAACTGGAATCAATATATATATATTATTTATCACAACATAATGTATATAGTATACACAAAATAAGATGAAATGGAATCTTTGTTTGTTGTTTTGTGGAAGTTTACACTTTCACAAAATAACAAGTGTGGAAGTGTAAACATTCTTAAGAGAGGGACAGAAGTCATTTTTTAACAATTATTATTAATAATTAATAATAATAATCACTGATAGCTGGGTAACCATTTAAGGCCATGCATGACAACGGTTTAACAGTTATGGTGGTTTTAGCTTAACAACTTTTCTTAACAGTGATCAGATCTGCACTGACAACACACAGCTTAGTCCATCAGCATTTCTGCTCAGGTATGTTGTGACATCACAGGTGAGATTACACGTAGCCCTACAGTCAGGAAGTGGCAGAGCGGGATGAGTTAAAACAGGAAATGGACCTGCCTGCCTGGAGGCCTGGATTTACAGTACTGTATCCTTCATATCACATCAACGTTTTGTGCAACAAAAGCCATTTTCTGTAACAATGATGTTGTGTTCTGGAGAATATATTTAATTCTACCCTGGAGGAGACAAACGTCCTGTGCAGCTTTTCAAAGGGATGACGATAACAAAACATGTATAACAAAACATGTATAACAAAACATGTATAAACCACTCACACAGTCTGATGAGGTGCAAGCAATACACCAATGAGGTATTTGTTTATAATTGTTACAGTGGCTGGCGAAGAGAGAACCCATACGCGAACAGCTTAGAATAAACAAGACTTTATTAAACAAAAACTCCCTCGAGGGGGATAAGTCAAAGAACTAAACTAGAAACCAAAACAAAGACAACAGGGCAACATTCAACAACCGGCACAAGACAGCAAACGCAAGGGCATTAAATAGGCGGGTAATGAGGGAAAGCAGGTGAAGGGAATTAACTAAAAACAGGATTAACGAGGAAACAAGGGGGCGGGGTCGAAGAGCACATGGCCAATGTAAACAAAGGCCATGTGCTTCCACAGAGAACAAAGACCCACCCAAGATTCCAGATCCTGACTACAAGAACCAAGACCAGGATTGAGTCAGGATCTAGACATCATGCTCTGACATAAAACACAGGGACTGTCAGGGTCCTGGCGAGGGAACTAGGAACAACTCAAGGCAAGAATCCAGGACCCTGACAATAATGCTCACAAGAAGGTTTTCTTGAGAGAAAAAGAACAAGAAAAGGAAGAAAACTTGGGCTGAAACATGAGTGTGAGAAACGAATCCCTGTATCCTTTTCTTGGTTTGCTTCCGTATGAGGTCAGAAACCGGAATCCACAAGACGGTCTGGAAAAAGCTGTTTTGTAATGTACACCATTAACCGCAATAAACCTCATTTCCACACATGACAGAGTTTTAATAGCTGGATTATGTTTCTGTGCTTAAGTTTGGGTGAAACGGATCTCCATTCCTCCCACAGGCTAAATGAGTTTAGATTAGTCAGGCTCTGTTTCAAAACCTAGAGTGCTGCCTACATAGGCTGCTGCCTTTTAAGAAACTTCTTGGAACACAATTTGTGCTTCCCGCTTCAAGCACACAGGAGACCCGTACCGCAAAAAGCCAAAGATGCAGTGCATTCTGGGATTGCCTACATGCGGTCTTACATTTAGGCTGCAAACGTTACACTAAGCCTACCCTTAAACCTAACCAACCAACCACCTAACCAACTTTCTGCTAGTTTAGTTTATCAAAGAAAACATTATTCTATATAATATATACACTTGTTCCTCACGGGGACCTAAAATGTCCCCCAAAAGGTGAAAAATTTTAAGTATTACTATACTTGTGGGGACATTTGGTCCCCATAACATGAATGATACACAGGACCACACACACACACACACACACACACACAAACAAACACACATGTATTTTAATAAGGGACTGATATGGCCACTTGAAAGAAGGGCTTTTCGCACACATCCCACACATACTGTATCTATCGTGCCTTCAAACACACTCAAGCATGTTCAAGTGTGTGTTGGTACGTGCAGCCAAAATGTTGAATAACAAAGCGTTGAATGAATATGCAAAACACACACACACACACACACACACACACAGGAAAGGCTTGTTATGTAACAAGACTTCAAAGCATCATGACGTTAGTCAGACTTTGTCTCTTTGCTAACCACTGTCTACACTCGTTTGTGTTTGAACAGCAGCGACTGTGACAGGAGTCAGTCATTATAATTAGCCTCCTGTTCTAATATAATGACAAGTCAACTCAAGGAGCCCCAATAATGTTCCTGGAGGAACTAGATTTAGCCAAGTAAGAACTGGGTGACTGGTCAGGGAACAGCTTAGGTTAAAGTGATTTGGTTATGCCAAAATCATTCAAATGTAACTCAACGGTCTTCATGTCTCCAGTAATTATAATATGGGGGGAAGTGATGTCTATGTCCAACTGACCAATCAGAGCTTAGAACATCAAGACTCTAATGCTGGTTTAACTGGGTGCAGGAAAGTTTACAGCCTAATTTTATCGTTTACAGTAAAACTGAAAATTAAATAATGTGCGAAACAATCACAGCCAATAACAATGCATGTGATGCATGTAAAATTTTTACCTTCTAGTTAAAAAACTTCACAATCACTCGTTCACACCCTGACAAAGACAAAACACGTACACATTTACGGTATACGTAGTGTATGTACTTTATTAGTATCAGTTACTGTAGTTTGTGTGTTTGTTGTGCTTGTTCATTCTACGGTAAATACAAGATCAGCGTGATAAAAAAACTGGCAGTTATAAAAATAAGATGTTACAGATATTTGCTGTAGAAAATAGATTTTGATATACAAGTAAAGCTGATAGACGCTATTTTAAAAGCCATGGAAACAGATGTCGTCAAACGTCTGTGATAAACTTCAAAAGTCACTACAGTCTCTTTTATTTTCGGTGTAGTTCCTCCGGTTTTAAATCCAAAAGCAAAGTGTCTCTCAGAGTCCATTTTAAAGGTGCAACAAAGGTCCAGAGTGATCCGAAACGACCTCAGTGATTCGCTCAGGGTTGCCTTTATCAGATGATGTCACACGCCGTCTGAGTGATCTGATTGGACGCGACAGCTGCCACTCACCTCATGTGCTTTCTTTCATCCAGTGCTGCGCTCACCTTTCATCTGCTGTGGGTTAAAGACCGGTTGTTAATGTGTTAGCCTTTGGTAGCACACCTGACAAACAAAACATATGTACTGAGAAAAATAATGGACATCTATGAAGCAAGTATACAAATTATTACATTTTTATACTAATATACTTTATACTTTTATATTATTCAATTATAAATTTTTGTTTGTTTTCACACAATGTACAAAATGTTTTGGAAGTTATCTTGTATTTAACTGAAATGCCGTTTAAATCTCAACTGTCAATCCCGAGATCTTGCGAGAGCAGAACTTCAATCCATAACATTATTTTCTAACATTCCCAGTTATTCCAGTAATACTCAATCCGATAATTCGTCCTTTGATTCTGACACTTAACACAATTCTAACTGCTACTTTCCGCCATTCTTACAAATCGAAACCTCTGATTGGTGGGTTACATGATTGGCGGGTAACTCAAGCCTGCTGATTGGCTAAGAAAACACTCCCTATCTCAGGACCCTTGAATCCACTTGACTTTCATCTTACTGACCATTTGTCTAAATAAAGCATCTGTAAATATTTCCTGACACTTTTGCACACTTTATCTTTTTTTTCCATTCTCCCTTTTTTAGCTCTCACGCTGGGCTGGCCTGAGAACGGAGGGATGGAATAAAAAACAGGCAGAAAAACAGGGTGGAGAA
This sequence comes from Botia almorhae, assembly GCA_036877575.1. NCBI lineage: Eukaryota > Metazoa > Chordata > Actinopteri > Cypriniformes > Botiidae > Botia > Botia almorhae. Next base: position 7,033 of record JAZGTJ010013197.1, read on the forward strand.
GACAAAACAACAAGTGAAGGAAAAACTATTAAAGAGTATTAAAGAGTTTTTAAGGAAAGACTTGTGGGTGTGTTTAGATGGAGTGGGTGTGTTTATGTACCTGTGTGTATGCGGGACTCTGAGTGATGTTTGGACGTGCACACACACTCGAGATGATCCTCCAGCTGCACCTGCACCTCCCGGAGTTTTGGCTTTCGGCGGACGTACTCTAACTTGGCCACCTGAGCGAGCGAGAGAGAGAGAGAGAGAGAGAGTGAATGTGGGAACATCCTAAGTTGCACACACACGCACAAGCCTGTCAACAGTGTATATTTTCTCTCCTGTTTTCGAGGTGAGATAAGGTGAGAGCTAAATGTGACTCGGTCGGTTTCCTGTAATGCAGACGAGCCGACTCAAAACTCTGTTTCTAAACACACACACATACACACACACACACACTCCTCATATCATACTGACAGACTTTTTCCCTCCCTGCCAACTCAGCTGCCCTGCAGGCCCGTTTATACAAAACTTTATTCATGTCTGAACACACACACACACACACACACATATAGCTGCTGAGATAAACGGAATATAACACACCCCAAAGCAGTGGCGTTACAGATCGACATTCGCAGCAGTTAACTCAAGGTTACGGTTGTTTTTTAAACTCGGCACGGAAGTCTGGCCTCAAACTCGTTCAGTGTGTTCGGTGGCCCTGAATTTCTCATTGACGTCGTCCTCCCTTCTGCTCGTCCTTCGCTTTTCTCTTGTTACATTTAAATCGGAGAAACCGGCTGAAAATGAGCAGGACGAGCAGTAAACGATCTTCAAATGAGCCAGTCAAACGCTCACTGTACAAGCAATTCTCAACCATAAAACCATATTTCCACAATAACGACCCAGCTAACAGGGAACGTTCTAAGAACATTATAAGAACAGGGCTCTAAAAAACATTCTCTCAAAGTTCTCTCAAGGTTATAAAAAAACGTGCTGTAACATACCTTTTTCAACATTAAATAGCATGTATATTAAACACATTATTCTAAAATTGCAAGTGGAACGTTTTAAAAACGTTACTGAATTCTGAGGATTTTGAATAAAACCAAGCAATAACGTTAAAACACAATGTGTGAAAAACTGGACATTTGGAACGTTCCTAGAGTTTTAAAAATAACAATTTAATATTTAAATTAATGATTAAATTTACATTTCATTTTTTGTTACTTAACAGCAACGTTAGGAGAAATTTACAGCCTAAAATTGTAAGCAGGGAAGATGCTCTGAAGATGATCTTCTTAGATGACTTTAAAAAAAATCACCTTACGGTATACTTTTATCAGTGTTATTGTTATTTTTACTGTCTTATTTACTGTTTATTTTATTAGCTCAGCTCATGCTGCTGGCCCAAATCAACAGTCTCTATCACGCATACTGTAGTTACAGTGACAGGCCTCTGTAAGGAAACAGAAATAGTTGTGTTTTTATACAGCCCACCTACATAGACAGCATCTTTGGGCATCACAGATTAAGTGCTGTATTCGATTCTGAGGCAGATTAACTGCGTGAGACACTTAAGATAGATCTGCAATGTTTACACACATTGAGAAGAAATGACTGCATGGTTTTATACACACATCCGGACCATTTCCTGACAGTGGCAATGATCCACAGTACAGCTGGAAAGGAGGGTGTATGATCTTACCTTCACCGTCCTGTGGTGCTTTTTGGAGGGGTGGCAGCACATGTTGCTTGTGTTGCAGCAGCCCGAGCATCGTCTCACCTCCACGCACGAAGGCCAGATCAGGAAGTTGGCAGCAGTGGGGTCCACCTGACTCCGCGGAATCTCGTAGATCACTGGGCGTGTCTTACAAACGGCTGGCACCGCCTCCTCTAAACACACACGTGCACACAACCGTAAACGCACATGATGCTAAATTCGGAATCAGGATCTGAATCACGTACTGAGTTTGCGCCGTGTGGGTGTGTGTGACTGTTTCCTACCAATGCTTCTCTTGCGCCTAGACAGTACTTGTGAATATTTAAGGTGCCTGTTGTCATAGAGATGCTCCTTATGGTGGCCTTGTTTAACTTCCTTCACCACCTCATTTTCTGCACCAATCAGAATCAAAGAAGTCAATGGACCAATGAGGGCAGCAGAGCTCATTAATGCAAAGTCACAACATTTGACAAACAAACTGGTGTTTAAGGGACCAATCCCTACATCCCAACATCCTCTGTCATAACAACCCATAATCTCTCCCTCATTATCGTCAACAGTGACTTTAGGCAGAGATGAGACCTTCTTGTGAACTTCTCCTCCACCAGCCTGATGACACAAATGAAGAAAACCTGGTCCGATAAGTAAAACACAAAGGTGTCTGCCAACCTGCCAGGACACTTCTTATAAACTTCCACTGTACACAGACCACAAAGCAAACAGTGAATATGTACTTCCTGAGGACACCTGGTTCCAAACCGAAGAAATCTAGACTCAACAATATGTTCTAAGATTAAAGTAAACTTGACGGTTTGGAAAACACAGGTCTGATGTCAGCGTACGGGATTTGAAAACTTGTAAGGATCACTACAGCTACAGTACATTAAAAGTGACTGATGGTATGAGCTGTTTGGTTAGTGGGCCTGGGGTTATTTTAGGCTGACCGAAGTGCGCAGTGTTTAATCTGGCTGTTCTGTGGAGCCATACAACAGGGAAGAGAGATGCCCCTGTTGTTGCCCCCGGAAACCACCCCAATGGGTGATTTAAATTCAGCCCTGAGCACTGTAGCCATCCGACTGTCTCTGCTTTATACAGTCGCTAGCCGAGCAACGGACCTCACAAACGCAAACGACACTTCATCTCTCTTTCTCAAACACACAAGCGCAGAGACGCACACAAACTGAGGAATTTAACATGAATAATACATTACAGCAGCGTTGGCATTCAGCCCCGCTCAACTCATAAAGGCAGCGTGACAACAGTATAATGGAGAGTCTCTTGACCTCCCTCAGGCACCAGCCGAACAGACGCAGCTGTTTGCATTTCAATTACTGCGCGTATGAGAAAATCAAATCGGAGATTTAATGATGGCTGCGGAATATTTCCTCCTCAGATGCACCAGAATACGTGTACATACGTTACATTTGCAGCTTATTTTACGCTTCTGCGTAAAATAATTACATTCAAATTTCCAAATATAAGAAGCAGCTTGGCTTGTAAGGCCACAAAAATAGTGTAAAAGTAAGATTATGTTTTGGGCTTACATTTAGTATGGTATAGATAATAGATCGACAACTGAGAATGCAAATCAAAGTCATAAATAGTTTAAACGTTAATTTGCTATTAATTACTGTACATCATTTCTGTGCCTTTGTAATGCAAAACATTCTACCAATGTCAATAAATGTGATTTTTTTAAAGCAATACTGTAAATACAGTAAGACTAAAATACTCCACGAAAAAGCTTCTCATTTTCTCAATGCACAACTCAGTAAGTAACAAATCTTGTTTGCTGGAACATCACATTTAAAGGGACATAATTTTGCCTACCAGGTTCAAATACTAAGCGAAGTAATTGGACTGCGGTCTCTAGGCAACAGCTGCCGAGGCGTTCGGTGTAAACTCGATTAAATGTCGAAGTCTGTGAACTTTAAACTCAGTGAAAGACTTAGTGGGTCTCCTCTAAAAGGATATTGCCCCCAGTCATGTTTTACGTCCCAGAAATGGGCCTAACCCGACACGTCGTGCTTGATCTGACAAGCAGGTTTAGAGATTTGTCGACCTGCCCTCTCCTCACGTCAGATAACCGTAAAGCGCATTTCCAAATGACGCTCCAGTGAAAAACGGCGGTGCTTTACCCAAGAAGTCAATCTCCAGGATCCGCTGGAGGTCGCTGATGCTGCGGATCTCGCTGTTGGAGAGTCTCTCGATCAGTTCTCTGGGAATCGGCGCTTCCTGTGATAAAAATTATGAAGTCAAATAATAAAAACAATGATGCATGTGCAGTGTTACTGGAATTAATAACGTTGGTATATATTTGTAGCAGACATTACATTCCTGAAAAGTATTTAACACATTTTAATAAAAAAATATTTGTAGGCTACGTTTGTGCGTAAAGTACAATTATCTAAAATTACGCACGGTAATTTTGCACGTTGGTGCAATTGGTAACAGGTGGTATTTTACGACCATTTAAAGTTGCAATAAAGAACTACGTAGTGGCCTTAATAAGCATGGCTATCTTTGTTTAAAGGTATTCTCTTTAGTACAGTGGGAAACTTGGTCTTGTACTTCTATTGTCCTCAATGCATGTGCTGTAGACGCTGATCTTACCTCAGCGGCTGCTGAAAGCACGTAGCAGCAGAACAGAAAATGGATCAATGCGTTTCTCATCTCCCCTGCGGTCCAAATGCGTACCAGCATCGCAGGCGAAACCTTCCCGACCGGAGCCGCAAAGATGCTCCAACCGGCGTGGAGCCAGGGAACATGCCTGAAAGAAATCTCCCAAGGATAAACTCGTAACAGCTCTGAGAAATAAAACGAGCCGGAAACCGGCTCTGTGAAACTGAATTCACTCTGTTATGAGTTGTTTTCGTTTCTAATCCATTAGTTTTGTGGGCTGCGTTTTATACTCCAGCACGTTTGACCGAGAAAAACTAAAACGCACAAAAAGTGTGCGGGATGCTTATTGCGATAAGCTCAGTCATGAAAAGCAAACACGAAATGAATAATGCGTTTATTTATTCCTTGTGTCCATCGTTTTGAACTTCGATTCACGAAATCATAATACAATCTAAATCCAAAGACATTTCTGGAAACAAAACTGGTGTGTAATGCAGGAAAAAGTCGACAATTTATCCATAACAGTCCATTTTATGTCCACACCTAACGTCCCTATAATGTATCTGGTTTAAACATCAGCGGGTCCCGCTGCTTTGAGGGATCTGACAGTAAATGAGCCGCCGCTTCTCTCGTCTCCTCATCTTAAACTCAACGGGGCGCGTACCCGAGGCGCGCCCCCTCAGGACGAGTGATCTCTGCTTACAAGTCGCCGCCTCGGTAAAACTGGACGTGTTACACCTTGCAAACACACGACGGCATAAATTATTACATATATTAAAGATTTGGACGTGCTGCATGACGAAACAAGCTTTAAGTCTCAAATTTACTTTATAAACCGTCGTGCGCCGAGAGATGTGCGGTTATCGATTATTTAAAACCGTTGAGATGTTTGCTAACTAACTAGTATAGAAACCGAGTAACTAGTTGCTAACTAAGTAGCATAGCAACTGTAACCACTGAGTTCCAGCACTGTGGTTTCCTCCGAGGCATCGGAGTTAATCGTTAACTCATTCCGTTTAGATTCAGACCGCGTTTACATTAGTTTACATGAACCAGGTTTTGTCAGATTAATGGAGAAGCAAGGGCGAGTGAGTTTTAGGGTCTACTGAAACCAGTGTTAACTTTTTCTCACACTGTTTTAGATGGACGAATCCTGAATTAGTCCCACTGAGACAGAAAGCAAGGCAGACAGACAGCTGTTTAAAAGAATTGATGGGAATGAATGGAGACTAAATAGACTACACGAAAAAAGGGAGAGACTGACCTATAGAGACAGCAAGAGGTGAAAACAACACACTAACGCTGAAACAATAGCAGATAAAGTACACAAGACATTCAGATCCACACAAACGCACAGTCTACACCCTAAATTGGGTTTGGTAGGGGAATAATGGAATGTCAGGGAAGCAGTTAGAAGTGTATTCCGATTGTGTGTGTTCTCATTGCATTGTATATGTGTGTGTGTGTGACAAGCATGAGTTGCATTCCTCATCCTGGATTTGGCCATAAGATGGAGAGGAATGTGCGAGGACACACACGCGCACACACACTAAAGCTTCAGCAGGTGAAGAATCTGGAAAACCAGCTTTGCAAAGCAATGTCGTTTATGACTGACGTCTAAAGGGAGGGTGGTAAGAAGAGGGATGAAGGTCAGACGAACTGAACTGAAAAAGCCGATACAGACAGAAATGGTCTTTGATTTGACGATTATCTTGCCACAGTTTGTTATGAGGAAAGGGGAGGAAAGGGCAATCGAGGGATATTTGTTATGGTTTCGTTAAAAATAGGCAGTAGCAAAAGGGATTATGGGAATTGAAGTCCCCTGAGATTCTGTCCTGCCAAAGAGAATGAAGTAATATGTGTGGGAAATCTCCACAGTAGACACATGCTCTTACCTCTGCTGTGTAAACACAGGCACACTTAAACACGCAGATACCCACACATACCACGAGCGCCGACAGCCCGCGCCAAGCTGGGAATTCCGCCAAAGCCAAAAAGCTCCGCGCTCCTTCCCATCCATCCAAGCGTGAGAATAACAGGTTGAACTTCTGTGACGTGTGCAAACATCTCACGCGTACCGATCGATCGAGTTCTTGTGAGGTGAATGTTCCGAAAATCTTTCCTCGTTTCGCTCACCCTCACGCCAATCTAAACCTGAATCTGACATTATGCTGCTTAACACAAAACAGACGTTTTGAAGAAGGCTCACGTCCCCGTTTTCCAGTACAGTGACCAGAGACTGTCAAACTCCTAAAGGACAAAAGGCATCATAAAAATAGCATTAGTCATTAATAACAATAATCTTCTCTATTCACCCGTGCCATGTATACAATCTAAATACAACAAGATGACAGTACCTAAAAGACGTCATTGGTTCTTGTGTGTCTCATAACTGCAAGCTATACATCTAAAAATGATTTTTGCTCTCAGCGCCTGGTCATTGTTTGCTTTGCATGTTTTATTTGACAACAGAGGGCAAGCTTGTCGTCCCACAGTTTTTAAATGCCTGTGATTTAGCTCCACAGAAGTGATGTTTCATCCGTAATGGAGCATGTTTGTGTTTTTTAAACCACTTGGCAGTAAATTAACTATGGCGGTTGTTTTGTTTTGCCCTGTGGCACTTATTAGCCGACATAAATATATGTAAAGACAAAAGTATCATTGAGGGCGGAGGACAAAAGTCCTTCTCCATCTCTCCTCCTCCATCTCTGTCTTCATTCACACTCATCCATCCTCAGTGTCTCTGGCTCCTGCAGAGCTTAAATGTATCCGCAGGAATTAACAGAGCAAGACCTCTGCCACCAGAGACAAGCCCCCCGAGCCCTCGCAATAATAACCGTGTCGCAATGCTCGTGCAGGGAAAAAATGAAGGGAAATTCCCAAGAGCAGTTTACACAAAGAGGCACAAGAGACAAGACTTCTCTCACCAGCCTCCAATTACTGGCTTTGCATTCTTTTACATCACCTGTAGATTCGCAGTGTTTATGTTTGTGCGTGTCTCATCCCTTAAGCCATTTAATAAGGAGACCCCGAGGTGTGGTTAAGCATTTTAATACCCAGTATGGGAAGTATTATTACAGTGCGTGTAATGATGCGTTTATGCAAAAAGGACGTCAAAACGTTTACATACGAGTGTCGCGGCGCTGACGTTTTCAGATTGCATCATCGGTCGCGTCCATTTTTAGCTCCTAAAAATGTATATGGGTTTGAATCATTGCTATGTATAGTCAATATGATTAAGACCAGGGGCTCTAAATATTATTATAATGTAAACGTACTCCTACATATACATATAATTACCAACTAAATCTGATTTAAATTAATAGACGAGATCAAAAACATCGAAAATTGGCTTTGATGTGACAGCATCAAATTTTAAGATGAACTGCTCAAACAAAGTGTCTAGAATTTCTCTGCAGTTATATATACAGTTATATATATATAGTTATATATGGGGTTATATATAAAACGTGGCATCGGTAAACTAAACATTATAGTTATGTGCTGCAAATGACCCTTTCAGTGTAGTTTCATTAATTATAATGGTTAGATTTTGCATTTATCGGCTAAGAAACAACGTCCTCTGTCTCTCTCTCTCTCTCTCTCTCTCTGATAGTGTTGGTAAGTCTGATTAATTTTAGCATATTGGCGTGTACGGACAGTTCAGTCTCTTGTCAAAAAACAAGTAGCTTCAAAGTATCTCACCTAACAATAGCCTGCGTCAGTAGATAAGACAGTGAAGATATCAAAGGAAAACTCACGGTAAGCTTCATTTGGCCACTGATCAAAACCTATCGGGAACACTTGGGTGGTGGCCAACCAAAGGCTTGCCCTGCGTAACGCTTGAATGTGCTTATGAATTCACACA
>JAZGTJ010013198.1:600-15220 GCA_036877575.1 Botia almorhae
TACCGTTTGCGTCCCCTCCCCCGGTCATTGGCATGCCGAGGGCTGGAGGCCTGGTCACCGCAGCAAGCCGAGATCGTGTAGCTTCGTGTAGCAGTTGATCATGCAGAGTGGCTGTAGCGTATTTTCTGCATTTTTATGAGTAACTTGCGGTTGTATACATGAACACCGGTAGCATCGATGTCCATGTGCTGTTGGAGGTTGATCAAAACAAACAAAAAGCACCATTTTATATCCGGAGTGGCCGCTGCGCACTACTGTTGCACCGCCATCTTGGATGAAAAAACTTTGGTCCAAAATCATTAGAGTTATGTCTTTAGATTCCTTGAGGCCAATCATATCTGATGTTTCATGGTTGGCCATTTTGGGCATTGACCTTTTTTGAATTTTGTCATTAAATGCAGTATCCTGCAAAGTTGGGGGCCTGCGCTATCTATTGGTCAAGCCATGTAACTCCCTTTTTAGATTCCTTGGCTCATGCCGAGTCCCACAATACCAAATTTATTCTAGTCAATGTTACTCCCTGTCCATCATTTTGAATTATATAAAAAAACTACATTTCTCCGCCCACAGCATTTGTCCGATTTGCACAGACACTCACAACAACAAAAATATGTAATTCATAAATCGCAAATCATTGAAATCAGCTGACAAACGTAAATGTTATTGTGGTTTATATGCAGATAACACTGCTGTCAATGCATTTTATGTCTATAAGTCTTGGCACTTCAGATCTATTTAGAAAATGTTATTAATACTTTAAAAGTATTAAAAACAAAATAATATTACTATTAATAATTATATAGTAATATTAATACTATTAATATTACTAGTTAACTGGAAGTCACTTACACTGAACTGCTTAAGTCCTGATTTGTAATTGTGACATCATCTGATAGAATCACCTAAACATACAGTTAAAAAGCAGCTATAGTCTAAAGGCTATAGTTCTTTTTTATGTTTAATACAGCATATAGCCTCTGTCTGGGTAACAAACTAGCCTATGTGCATATTTACAGGCAAACTAATATGTTCATGTTCATTTGTTCAAACAGTCAGTAACAGTAACCCGTGATTGGAAACGCTGTTTTGTACTCATTCATGCCCGACTGCTTCTAGGTCCCCCCGTTAAAAAAAATCCTAAAATTGCCTTAAATTGTAATCACATACATGATCCCAGCAGTAAGATCACATAAATCTGCCGCGTTACCTTTTTCACTTTAGCTTGTTCAGCTTTTGAGTCTTTCTCTGCCTTTTTGGCCAGTCGCTCCAGCTGCTTTGATGTGAACTATAAATATTTAAAATGCCAACAGAAAATAAAAAACTGTCACATGAAGCTAATACTACAACAGTCATTTAATCTTAAGAAAAGATAAACATTAAAGATAGATATTAACATTAAATTAATATTACACGTTAGTGAAATCACAGTTTTTTTTACCGTCCATGCTACTTGTATGGTGTGTTTTATGCTTGTTGTGATATTTTACTGATATGCTGATTTATTTCTCTGCGCTTTTCTCTTTTCCGGGTTCAGTCATATAACGTCATAACGTCACGTGGCGTCACATAACGTCCGCTGTCTAGGATTACAGCGCCATCATTAGACTGAATAGAGCGCTGCAGTATATTTACATTTACATTTAGCTGACGCTTTTATCCAAAGCGACTTACAAATGAGGACAAGGAAGCAACTTCAACTACAATAACAGTGAATAAGTGCTATAGACAGTTCTCAGGTATTTCATAACAGTATAAGATGGGTGTTTTTTTTTAAAGAAGTAGAAGTGGCGGTGTGTTGACTGAAGACAAAAAATATGAGTTTTTAGTTGTTTCTTGAAAATGGCTAATGACTCAGCCATTCTGATAGAGATATGGAGTTTATTCCACCATCCGGGCAGAGTGAAAGAAAGAGTCCAGGAAAGTGATTTCTTCCCTCGTTGGGATGGAACCACAAGACGACAATCATTAGCTGAACGCAAATTTCTGGTGGGCACCAGTGTGAAGAAGTAAGAGCAGGTAGGGAGGTGCGGATCCAATAGTTACCTTGAAAGCAAACATCAGAGCCTTGAGTCTGTTGCGAGCAGCTACTGGCAGCCAGTGCAACTGGATGAACAGTGGCGTGACGTGTGCTCTTTTAGGCTTGTTAAAGACCACTCTAGCTGCTGCATTCTGAATCAACTGCAGGGGCTTGATAGTACAAGCCGGAAGCCCTGCGAGGAGAGCATTGCAGTAGTCCAGTCTGGAGAGAACCAGAGTTTGAACGAGGAGTTGTGCTGCTTGATTCGATAGGAAGGGTTGGACCTTCCTGATGTTGTAGAGAACGAATCTGCAGGAACGAGCGGTTTTAGAGATGTGGTCAGAGAAGCTCAGTTGGTCATCGATCGTCACTCCAAGGCTTTTGACCACCTTGGATGGAGAGATGGTTGACCCGTCAATCTGAAGTGAGAAGTTGTGAAGAAGAGATGGGTTGAGTGGAACCATAAGCATTTCTGTTTTGGCAATGTTGAGTTGAAGGTGATGGTCCTTTTTCCAACACGATATGTCAGGCTGAGATGCAAGTCGGTACCATGGGATCATCAGGGTGGAAAGAGATGATCTAACAGTAATGTTAATCATCTCTTGTAACACTAACAGTACTGATCTAAATCAATAAAACCAGTGTTAGTAATTAGAAGCAGGACATTTTCTTATGAAGTTTTATGCTTGTTGTAATATTTTTACTGATTTGCTGATTTATTTCTCTCGGTGCTTTTCTATTTTCCGGGTTCAGTCGCTTAACGTCATAACGTCATGTGGCGTCATGTACTATCCGCTGTCTCTGATCACAGCGCCATCATTAGACTGAATAGAGCGCTGCAGTGATGATCTCAATCAATAAAAACAGTATTAGTAAACAGAAGCAGGACAATTTCTTCTTTAAAATGTTTAAAAACAATTAAAATCAATAAAGAATGGAAGCCACAAAGCCAATTTCTACATCTACATACATATAAAAAAATAAGAACACAGAAAACAGGAATATTATGAAACCTGTACAACCGAGTCATCACCTCGTTCAAACTGTTCTGACCACAATAGTGGAGACATCGATTTCTAAAATAGAAGGGAGTTGAGGATCAGGGTGTGCAAGGATCTGAGAGGTGCAAAAGGTACTATCCCAGCATCACAAAGAGCCTCCACTCCTGTGCTTATTACTCTGTGAAGCTTACCCCGGCAGAGTAGAATTTCAACATCGGGAACCATAAATTGCTTGCTGTCAAATTGGCCCTGGAAGAATGGCGACACTGGCTGGAGAGAGCTTGACACCCCTTCACTATTCTAGGTTCCTGTGGTTGGTTATAACACATTCAAAATGCCAAACGACTAAACCCACGGCAAGCTTGCTGGGCACTCTTGAATCAAAAGATTCAAGTTCACTACAACACACCGTCCAGGGCCCAACAATATCAAATAGCTCTCTCTCTCATCTTCATCAACCAGACTGGATATTGTTACTATAGCCCCCTCTGCTGGAAAATAAGAACAGCCCACTACAGGTTTAGCTGTGGCAATTTCCAGCTAAATGCCGTGGCGTGGGTCAATATCAGTTAGGACTGTAAATAACCCTCAGTTATTTGAACCAATTACCAGGATTAATGTAACTTCTGATATCATTAAATTCTGCTTTCCTTAATATTAGTTATGTGTCTATTATAATTTGGATCATTTCTTTGCACTCTAAGTTATTTAACAGATAGACCTTTTTTTGAAAGGCAGCTTGACGGAAATGCACGGAGTGTCACGGCTGAGGAACAACAGAGAACCCAGATGCAAGTGAAAGGGTAATTTATTACAGTTCAGGCAGGAAAAGGAACAGTTCTTGGAACAGCTCTGATTAGTGGTATGCTCTGGATCGTGCGGCAGACAGGGGAACGGTAGGTAACAGGTGATTAGCCGGGCTTGTAGTTGGAAAAGAGACCCCAGCGGTAGATCGGTGCTGCAGGCAGATGTGAGACTCAGACCAGTGTCAGTGACGGAAAAAAAAGGTCACCCATAGTGGATCTGGTAGGGACTGCAGACTACACACAGCGATGAGACTCAGTAACGTCAACAACTGCAGAAGGTGGCAAGCCAACAATAGCAGATTTGGTATGGCGTTATGCAGCAAGCAGTGACAAGGACTGTAGACGAGGTCAGTACACAACCGGTCTGGGCTGAGGGTAGCAGGAGCTCTGGTGACAGGACTGATGAGCAGCAGACACCTGCGGAACAACAGGAGAGCACAACGACAGAGCAGGTGAGCAGCGGGTGAGTGCAGGATTCTGGTGACGGCAGTGTTAAAGGATTCAATTTAAAATCCAGTTTATGCTAAATCTATTAGACTTTAACAATGTGTCAGGACCCACTCATTAAAATCATACTTGAGATTTAATACTCTCCTATGGTGTAAATGTTGATGACATGAATGTTCTGCAGCAGACTAAAGACATCTAGATCAATATCTAGTGTCGTGTTTAACACTTACCTATTGTTGCAAAATTCGCTCCTTGCTACACATTTGGTAGCTCGATAACTTCTGTCACTAAAGATTACTTCAACACTCTGCCTCTGTTTGTCTCAATTCTTTAGCACAGGGGTTTTCAAAGTGTGGGCCACGCTTTCCCAGAGGGGTACAAGAGCATGTATTTTAGTCCTTAATATAGGAGGTTAGGTCCAGACTCCACCACTGAACTCGCGACCACATTTTTGGGTATGCCCAGTCTATCTTCTGACACCAAACAGATGCGCTATAATGTGGTATTAAATCTGTTTTAGGAGATAAAAAAATGGAGATCATTCTCTCCTGCGCTGGTTGACTGCATCATTCAGAGAAACACAAAGTGCAATGAGCTTTTTTTTATCTGTCTGTAACTCATACTACACAGACAACAAAGAGAACAAAAAGTAATGCGGATAAAACGAATCAAACTTAAAAATTGTTAATAGCAAAATTAGCATCTCAGTGGCATATGTTGCCAGTGTAACAGTGAAACAGGTTTTATGTAGTGCAACAGAGCCAGGGCAATTCTCCTGTATAAAAATACAGCTTGTTGTATTTGTAATGTATAGCTGATAGACTAAAACTTGTAAGTTACAGCCTCGGACTTGTAAGTAAATGCAGTGTTACAGCGGTGTTACAGTGAGGGCCAGTTGTGTTTGTGTAAAAGTAAACCCTGAACACGGAACTAAAGTAAGTAGTACTTAAATGAAACAAACAGAATAAACAACACAAACACTAACCGTAAAACGAAAGGGTGACAACATGTGCAACAGCAGTGAATAAACCGAAAACAAACCACGATGAACAACATACAAAACAGATCCAGGGCAAAAGTATCCGAAAGGGTAATCCAAAACACGGGCGATAATCCAAAGATCAGGCTAGTCACAAATGAATACACAGATAATGATCACGAGAACTCCAAAACGCCAAAACACCAAACAATAACCAACGATTCACATCCCAAAACCTGGAACTTAAATACACATACAAATCAAAGTCCGACAGGTGATGACAATTAACACAAAACCGGAAGTGACATAGAACACGTAAAACGCAATGTCACAATAGAAGTCCGGACTCCTCGCACAACGCGGGAGCCCGGCTTCGTAACAGACAGTGTAAAAGTTGCCAAATATAGATCGCTCACACAGGCATGTATTAATTAATAAAAGAGATGTTAAAATCTTTGTTTACAATTCTTTCCCCACTCTGTTACAGAAACATTGTTTTTGTTTCATTATTTCTAATAATTTTAAAAAGTGATAAATAAATGATAAAAGTGAGTAAATAATTGTCTGACAATTGCCAGTTTGGTGTGTGTGTGTGTTTTGGGTGTGGGTTGTCATTGTGTACGTTGGCTCAAAGTTACAGTTATGCTTTACGCTTTACGTCCAACAAAGTAGTGTAATGAGCATACTGTAATGCAGAATCAGACTGAGTAGGATCCATCTGCAGTTCAATTTATTAGGAAGGTCGACAGGCAGAATCAGTAACAGCAAACAATCACAGCATAGGCAAAACAAGAGAGTAATCTTGAAACAGGCGTGGGTCGAGACATGCAGCAAACAATCAATAACGAGAAACAATCCAGATCATACACAATAAACCAACAGATAATAATCTTTAATAATCTAATAATCTTTAATCTTGCCTTCACATAGTCATATGGATTTATTACTCAAATCCCCTAAGGGATTATTAGGCTGCATTAATTAGGTAAACCGGAACACTTCCCACAAGAACAGGTGTACTGGCTCCACATAAATCTGTCTGTCTTTCATTCCCCAAGGTCCTGTAGTCTGATGGATCCAAACTATGAGACCAGATGGTGGGGGACTGGATGAAACCTGAAACCTGATGACTATGAGACAGATTATCAGGATTTAATAGACTTCTTTAGTAAACCTACCATTATTTACATGACAACTTTATTTTGTTCCCTGCTTAGTCACAGCAGTGTGATGTTATGGCTGTAATTAATAACATTATGCCTCACTGTTTTTGTTGGCATGATTTCTCAGTGTCCCACATATTATCAAATATAATTGGAACCATCCATTTTTTTCATTAATAAAAAAACTATAATTGACTATAATCAACTCTGTTCGTATCCAAGACAGTTACAAATTGCAGCTTTAATGTGCCAGAGGACAACTGGCCCTCCCGCTCGAGCCTGGCTTCTCCCAAGGTTTTTTCTCCATCTATACATCATTGGAGTTTTGGTTCCTTGCCACTGTCGTCCTGTCGGCTTGCTTGCTGGGAGACTGCTGACATCTAACTTAGCCTAGGGTTTTGTAAATTGTAAACGTCCAATATTTTTATTGTACATATATTTTATGTATGTATGTGTTCTACTTTTGCATGTTGTGTGTAGTTTGTGGTACTATTGCAAATTCCTTATAACCCTGTCCCATAAGATGTTACCTATTGTATGCCATCCCTATGTAAGCTAGAACATATACCTTGCTCAATAATTTTGTGGTTTTATCGGTTCAGTCAACCCTTAATTCATAAACATACTATAAACCTAGTATACCTAATTAGTCTTATACACCTCACACATATTATTTGCAATAATACATTTGTTCTTTGTTTTATTATTATTCATTGTTTTTATGTAAAGCTGCATTGAAGCAATGTAACATGTAAAAAGCGCTATATAAATAAAATAAAATTAGATTGTTTGGATTACATAACCGTGCTCGTCTCGAACTTTGTTAACAAAACTTAATTTCATTTTGGATATGTACAATTTTTTTGTCCTTAATTGGGATTTTTTTTTCTGATGGTGTCTGTTGTCTAATCTTGAATAGTAATAAGAGAGTTGTTTTGTATACATTCTATTTGTGGCAACCAACTGTTTTGGTTTTTTGACATTGGAACCTATCCTCTTCACAAGCACAGCAGTGCCAAAAGATCCAAATAATGCTTTAAACATATATTGGTATAGGATCAGGGAGATTATATCAAGTCTAAGTAAATTAGCAAAAGGAATGCCAGAAAAATGAGAAGTACTTAAAGCAGAATCAGATGATACAGAAGTAATATTCATATGACTTTGTGGTCCTTCCAAGCTTGGTGATGTACATTCAGACCCAAAAAACACCACCTTCGCTCCATCCTACAACAAGCTGCCTTGTTTAAGTGTAGCTCAACATTATTCCAAGGAGCAGAGGGCACATAAGACGCAGAGCGAGATTTCATAGATGCAAATGAGTCCAAACTAGACAAGAGAACAGAATATAAAAAAACATTTTAAAGTCTGTTCCAAGTCTTTTGTAAGTGACAAACATCCTACTGCCAATTGGTGGCATTGTAGCTGTGACTCACAATAGCCACATTATTGTGATCAGCCCACAACACCAAACATATTTCCCAAGTTTAATGAAATCACTGAATGCATACAGAAATGAGAAAATGAGACACTTCCTGTTCCATTTATTACCATGAATTAAATACGTCACCATGGCAATACCATTTGAGATATAAGCAATCTGTTCACAGGTTAGCACTGTCAAAATATTTTCTTTTTATCTGACCAAGTATAAAGCAACTTTGGTAAATTCAATAGGACTCCTTTAAACAACGCTTTAAGTGACATGCTTTCTTCTGCCAATTAGTGGTGCTATGATTCACAATAGCCACCTCTATGTCATCATTTCTTGTGCCCTGTACTGTGGGCGCCACTAAGCCCTCTGCACCGCCCATGTGCCAACCTTTTCCTGGGCCTACTGGCTGATGACTCTGATGTGCCAAATGTCAAGACTTTTTGAGCATGTATAGCGGCCCAAAGGCCCTGAAAACCATAATAATGATAAATATAGCTGCAAGCAACAATGACAGGGTCAAGTCCATGAGCGACAGTTTGGGAAAAATTTGATGCTTGAGCAATGAGATTAAGAAAAATAAGATTAGAAAAAATTATTTTATTATTTAAGAAAACATAGGTAAAACCCATTAAAGCACAAGAAAGTGATTTATAATTTTTGGCCAGCAGGTGGAACTGTCACAAATTTTGTTTTAATGTGGTCAGGATTTTTTTTAATTTAAAATGGCGTAAATTGTTTTGGAAATGACGTTGCCTTCGACTTGGCATGAGCCGCCAAGGAATCAGAGGGAAAAGAATTTTCTTTCTAGCCCTTACAGTTCAAAACTTATGAGCACAAATGTAAGTGAAAGTTTAGACAGTTGGTGGCGCTAGAGGGATTGATTTAGGGATTCCAGAATTGGTGTGCTTAATATTCATACTGTCCTCTATAAATGTGCCAAATTTCATAACTTTCCTATGTACGTTTCTATGGGCTGCAATAGACTTTAAGAGCGGAAGAAGAAGAAAAAGAAGAAAACTAACGGTTTCAATAGTTTTTAATATTAAAACCTAATTAATAATAATGATCCTAAAGAAAACAATAGGGCCCTTAGCATTTTCACTGCTTGGGCTCTAACATTAGGACCCTTCGCACTTTCATTTGTCATTGTAACAACCCTGCATCGAAAATAGAGTAATTTCCATGTCAAACGTGGTTAAATGTTCAGGTTAAGGTGCATAACACTAGAGAGCAATATGTCTGAAATGTTCACAACTTCATGTTTCATCTCCTCCCTCTTTACTCCCTTATATTTTTTTATTCGTTTTATTACTTTACTTTGTTTTATTATTTTATTAGCTTATTATGTTACTACATTCTCCAAGCTTGACTTATTAATTAATATTATTTAAAAAATAATAACAATAAATGAATAGTTTTTGTTATACTAATTTAATTTTTCTTATGTCACTGTTCTGTTTTGCTCTTTCCCCCACATTATTTTTTACATTCTTCTATGCATTTAGGATTAAAATTTAGTATTTAAATTTAAACTTTACTTTCCAATCATTTTACCTTCAAAATGCAGCAGCTAGAGTGGCCGTCATTAGCCATTTTTAAGAAACAACTAAAAACTCATCTTTTTCGTCTTTTCTTCCGCGACTAATTTACTAACACACCCCCACTTCAAAAAAAAAAAAAACTTTCTTCTACTGTGTTGAAAAACCTGAGCCATGTGTATAGCACTTATTCACTGTTGACTCTTATTGTAATCTAAGTTGCTTCCTGTCCTCATCTGTAAGTCGCTTTGGATAAAAGCGTCAGCTAAATGACCAAATGTAAATGTAAATGTAAACAACCTCTAGTCTTTTCCTGAGTTCACTCACACCAAATATCCACACTGCCTAGGATTATGCAATCCTATTTACTATCGCCTACTTAGACATTGTTTTCATCATGACTCCAGTGATACTACACGTTCTATAGCCATTTTAATGCCTAGTTACATTTCACTTACCCGTTATAAAGAGTAAAACCAGAGAAACTGATCATTTTTTCTTAATTAATTGTGTAACCATAACAGGCATCATACAGTAACTTGGATTATAATTTGAATATAATTTGGCCATAAACATGCAAATAAGGTTTTGAGTGAGACAAAAAGTTTCGTTTACTCAACAATTTTGGCCTTACTGGGCGTGAATTCTGTGAAGTTAAAAATGACCACCATCACAGTCCCAAATCTGTGGAAGGCTGCAGTGACGGTTGTCCTCCTGGGACTTTGCCCCATCTCCACACAGTGTCTTTGGAGCTCAGTCAGACCATCAGATTCTTGGTCACTTCTCTTACTAAGGCCCTTCTCCCCTGATTTCTCAGTTTGGCCAGGTGACCAGCTCTTGGAGGAGTTTTTTTTATTAATCACTATGCTAATTATTATTAGGCAAACAGCTACTAGCTCTCAACCAGAAAAATCTCACCGCTGCGGAATACACGTTGAAATTCCGAACCCTCTCAGCACAAATCAACTGGGTTGAGGACGCTCTCAAGCTGCTGTACCGCCGGGGTCTTAATAATGAGCTCCAGTCCAAATTAGCCTGTCAAGATGAAGGGCGCAACCTGAGTGAATTCATAGAGCTTTCTATCCAAGTTGATAACCTGGTTTGAACACAGCATCATCGTCGTCCCTTTGTAGTTCCCAAACCTAAATGTGCAGCCATCCCCGAACCCATGCAGGCTGATTATACTCATCTTACCTCTGAAAAATGTGAGAATCGTCTAGGTCTGGTCAATGTCTATATTGTTGTAAATCTGGTCATCTAATAGCTTCCTGTCCCGTTCGTCCCCTCTCAAGACCACCTTTGGTGAGTGTAGCCTCAACTATTAATCATTTAAGTAATTCCATTTGAGTACCTGTAACTATTACTATCAATGATCTTACTGTCAATTCACATGCTCTCATCAATTCGGGTGCTGCAGCCAATTTCAAATCTATCGAATTTGCCAGGAGAAATTATATTCCTCTAATATCCTGTTCTTCTTCCCTAGAAGCGGAGGCATTAGATGGTCGCCCATTGGGTGGAGCATCTGCTCGTGGGGGTGCTCCACTCTAAGAAATTATGCCTTTTTGCCATCTCCATCGTTCTGTGTTTTCCCTGGTTGCACACACGAGCCTTCTAGTTCTTGGAATGATGGGGATATAACTGTTGAGGAGTTAATTGTCATCAATCATGTTTGCAGAAAGTTGTTCCGGTCCAACCAGCCCCTGTTGAGTTGAATTCTGAGATTCCGCCTTCCTCTCCCGTTCAAATACCACCCGAATATTCTGATTTGGCTTTAGTTTTTAGTAAACAGAAGGCTTCAAAATTGCCTTCTCATCGCGAGATAGACTGCGGCATGTATCTCTCATCCACTGGTCACTATGAGTATCTAGTCATGCCATTTGGTCTTGCCAATAGTCCTTCTGTATTGCAGTCCTTCATGAATGACATATTCCGTGACATGTTGGATAAGTTTGCAATAGTTTACATAGACAACCTTATTTTTTTATTCGGAAACGTTGGAAGAACACATTACTCATGTGCATTCCATTCTTCAACGTCTAATAGAAAATAAAGTTTTATTAACTAAGTTCGGAAGGAGCACAGTCATGTAATCCAACCAATCATCACGCAACGACGCATATATATAGCCGTCCCTCACCTCCATCACATGACAGTCTTGCAGCATTTGGCCCCGCCCACTTGTCCGCCATGTCCGAAATTGAGCCTTTCCGTCCGACAAAGAGACTTTACTTTCTAAGAAGCGATCTAAGAAGCGTCTCCCCCGGGTGTTTCCGCCGAGCCTCCTTCATCCCAGCGGCGTAGAACCTCCTGCCCCACTTGTCATGCTCCAAGACGCCGAGATCTACCCTCGCCACTGCCGGCGAGACACACTCCGTCTTCCTCCATGTCATCCCGCACTCCGCCTCACTCCGCCTCTATTCCTGAAATACAGAAATGGACTGTAAAGGCTTTTTGTTCAATTTTCTTGTAGACTGATTAAAGCTGAACTGTATAACCTGTACGTTTCTCTATCATTTACAGGTCACTCTCCTCCTGCTTTGGCCTTGTACGCTCGTTCAAACAAGGCCCGCCGAACCCCGGCCTTGCACCCTGCAGCTTCCCCAGCTGCCTTTCTTGCTATTCCCGGACCTCTTCCAGCGCCCTCCCAACTCCAGGTGCACTCCCTAGCGTGAGGACGCCTCCATTAGCGGCTCACGCCCCGATGCCACCTTTTTCTCCTTTTACTCCCTCCTCTTCTCTTTTGCCTCTTCCTCCTTCCCTTTCAGGAGCCATTTCCAGCGTGAGCCTGCCTCCGCAAATGGCCGCAGCCTCAGACCTTTTTCCTCTTATTAATCCTTCTCAAACGCATTCTTAATTTCGTCTTTTCTCTACCTCTCTTTTGCCAACTGCATCGCATTCTGTCCTTTCCAGAATTCTTTATTGCGTACAGTCGATATACTAGAGATAATTCGTTTTTCTCACAGAAGATGCAAACTAAACAATCTATAATCACAGTTTTTTTACACTTATTTAAGAGATTTTCAGCTAAATGCGCAGTCCGCATTGCCCAGTGTAATCAGCGTCCCTATTTGGACGCCCCGGACACTGATCTCCCCAACAGCATATTCTTTAGGCAGTCATTACATTTTGTGCGCTATTTGTAGATCTATTAACCATTCTACTACCTCTTGCCCTCAATCATTTCCCTCATGCCCGGAACCGAAATTTGTTAAATGTACTATCTACGTACCGCAGCCCGCTACTCGCAGATCGCTCTTTTAGAGATTTCAGAGGCAGACATGTCCCAATTTCGTCTAACAGACAGGTCCGCAATATTTTTAATGTTGGGAAATGTATGAGGCAGCACTGTCATTACCTCCATGTCTACAATTTGTGGCGGAGCCCACACCCGCTCTATCTGTGCTGTTTCAAAGTCTTCGTATAATATTAATAATAAATAAATAATTCGACTCCCGTAAATAAAAATCTAAACTTTCTCGTAAAGGAAAGTGTTCCCGTAGCTCAGTTGGTAGAGCATTGCCCTGGCAATGGTTTCGTTTCCCAAGGGGCACATGCACTGACAGATGTATAGCTTGAGTGTACCGTAAGCCGCTTGGTTCAAATACGTTCTGCATTATCACGATATCGACCAAGCGATAATGTTTTAAAAAACGTCGGCCACGCTGCATGGTTGGCTAAACAGCTTTTAAATTCAAAATTAATGCCCACTAGTTTAAAGTTATGGCATTTGTTTGGCATCCGTTGGCGTAACAAATTCTATTTCGCCGTGCATTTAACCTTTGGCAGCAAAAGCAGCCCCAAAATATTTGACAGCCTGTCAGACGCCATATGCTAGATTTTGTCCAACAATTACGACATTCCTTACCTTCTCCATTTGCCCAATGATTTCTTAATAATTTCGCCTCACGATGCTGTCCCAGCCGCTCACCTCCTCTCAGTCCTAAAAGTGTTCGATTAACTCTGGATCCCTATAGCCCAAGACAAAACATCAGGTCCGGCCTCAACAATTGAATTCAATTTATACTCCATTAAATTTCAGGCCTCCTTACCAAAAGAGAAAATTGTCAGAATTATCCTGGTCGTGTCTGATCTTCTAGTTAACCACTCTTGTTCAAATCGCGAACTCCTCCATTCTCGGTCATTTAAATTTTTCCATGTGCGTAATTTATTTAAGCTCTATCCCATTGTCGTAGCAGCCTTTCTCTAGGGCAAAGAATGATCAGCTAAAAGTAATTAAGTGCATTGTGACAATAAAACAATGGTATTCTGCATTAACAAAGGTCGTTGTAGTTCCCAGCATTTATGCATTTTCTAAAACGCCTTACCTGGATTTCAACCCGCAATCAATTTGTTATAATCACGGAGCACGTTCCGGGTTCCAAAAATCAAATAGCTGACTCAATCTCGTTTTTCTTTTCAGAAATTCTGGCAGCTGGCTCCAGAAGTGGATCCATCCCCAACTTCCATTAAAGGCTACTTAAGTGGCCTACAATTTTTCCAATAATTAATTTTCGGTGAACCGTCCCCAGCGATTAACAATTCACAAACCTCTCTCCTTATTAAAGCATTCAAAGAATCCACCATTCCCGCCCTGATACCAGACAGCCCATTACTATTCTATACTCACCAGCTGCATTTACACCCTCTGTCTTGGCTACCACTTCGTTAACACTGCTCGCACTCTCGGCGCAATGTTTTCTTGGCCTTCTTTGTTTTTTTCCGGTGCTCTGAATCATCACTTCTCACTTCATTCCAATTATCTATCCTACAATCGCCGACTTACAGGTTTAAGACAATGAAACATTCTTTATTAAAAAAATCACTTTCTTTATTAAACAAAGTAAAACAGACCAGGCAAAGAAAGGCCATTTTATTTATACTGTCACGGGTGAAGAATCACACGACACGGTAAGCTGTGAAAAAGATCCCCGGAGGGCGTGTTTATTTACAGGGGGAGTGGTGATGTGCGTGCGTGTGGCAGCCGGTGCGGCTGGTGCGGCTGGTGCAGCTGGCGAGGCCGGTGCGCGGTGGCCGGTGTGGCTGGTGTGGCCGGTGAGGCTGGTGAGGCCGGTGGCAACTGTGTCCCCTTTTTCCCTGTGTCACGTGAGCGGGTGTCCGTGGCGCTCGTGGTGAGGTGCGGTCACTCGCTGCTCTCTGTGTACACGGGGAAGACAAAACACAACTATTAACACAAAACACTTGCTTGTACAGCATCTCACGTTCGGCTC
>JAZGTJ010013199.1:0-15219 GCA_036877575.1 Botia almorhae
CATGTATATAATATTATATAAAGATAAAAGATAAAGCAGAGAACACTAAACTATAACAATGAGCTTTTAATATATGAACAGATCAAGTACATGTATATAATATATAATAATATTATATAAAGATAAAAGATAAAGCAGAGAACACTACATTAAGCCACATAACATGCTTTAGGACACGAGTTCACCTGCAGTGTCTCCTCACAATGACGCCCGTGCAGCGGTCTTTGAGAAGATGATGCGCTGATGTCGTGGATGTAGAAGTGGTGAAGTCAAGTGCAGGTCTTAGCACATCTGACAATATTAGAACAACCTCGTTTTTGGCGACCATATTCAAACTTCCACACTCTGACAAACTTGGATATGCTTCTAATAATAGTTTCTGCGGTTGCGTTCCTTCCTGAGGTTGGCTTGTCAATAGCACACTATTACAATACAGTCGTAGTGGCTGGTCATGTACTGTATTAACTGAAAACACCCTAGTCTCTTTCTGGTGCTTTAATAAGCCTGTTCACACCAACAACGATGTCTATAAAGATACCTATAACAATAACTGTTATTGTTAACTGCCACACCAACAAACAATAACATCTAATCACTTAGAATCACTAAACAAACTCCCCTCCACAAGTCACCTGATTTCACGAATTATGTCTTTAGGAAACATTTATGACAGATCAAGTTTAACACTTTCAGAATCATGTAGTCAACACCCTTTATGACATATGACCAGGGGTCATCATGTCATCATTCCAGTGCTTCCTGTGGAATCCACAGCAGGAACTGCAGAGATCCAGAGAGAGATTGACCAGAAACATGCCCTGCTCACATCTACATCACAAGACGTTGACGTTTACAGTAAGTGCTTTGCTCTTGTGATCTGGTTTGGTAGAAGGTTCTTGGTCAGCACTGACGGATGATCTCTGCACTGCCTGATCAGATACAGCCAGACTAAACACCATTAGCACAAGAGATGGCAAATTACCAACTCCAGCCATCCAGAACGGCAGAGATTACAATGTTTATTTTTAAGAGTCCTAATGCAATAATACATGTGACAGACAGGAAGAAAAACATGTTTGTTTATTTTTTGTATTAGAAATTGTTGGCTGAATGAAAGGGACCACAGTACACCAGTTTCATTTCTGGCTGATCTCTTATGATTTAGGAAGCTGAACTCTGGGTTTATAAACTGGTCTCTAAAGTCTGAAAAGGATGAGATGACTCTTCTTTAAAAAATACAATAAAATACCACATTTACAGAATAAAAAAACCCTCGACATCTCCCAGTCTCTCACACTCATGTGTGCAGACACACACACACACACACACACACACACACACACACTACCCTGCAGATTGTTCTCTGCAGTCTTTTATTTGGCAAGATGCCTGATGGCTTGAGTGGTTCATTTATCCCGTGTATAGGTCTGGGCAGATGTCCAGAAAGGGCCTGGCACAATGAGGGCGAGTGAGAGCGAGAGACAGAGGGTTAGAGATACATACTAAGGGGAAAAAGACAGAGAAAAGAGCCCCCCCACACTCCCCGTTTCTTTCATAACTATTCCCTCCAAAAATTGCAGTGATTGATATGAGCCTCACACAGCCCCCTTGGCTTTGAAACAACCCTACCCCCTTTCTGCCCCAGTAAACTGTGGCCCTGCCCTTTCACCCCCTTCACAAACCCCCCCCCCTCTGCAGTGGACCACCCTACCCTGTGGGAACAGCGCTCAGTCAAAGACGTCCCCCCTCCTTCTCCTCGGCAGACCCCCTCGGGTTCCATTGAGAGCCGAGCAGCCTCTCTGATGTGCGCTGCTTTATGTGACAGTCTGACAGGTCCAGAGCAAACAAACAAAATGAATACTAACACCCCATTGTGTTCGCTTCCCAACGAGAGGCACTTAAGGATTGGGGGGGGTTTGTGGTGGTGGTAAGTGCAGCCCCGGGAGTGGTGACAAAAGCTGAGGGAAATAAGAAACTCTGAACCCCAGATACTACATAGACAAAAATAACCCCCACACACCCACTGTCTCCTTCCTCCACCCAGAATAAAGAGCTCCATTTTGCAGGCCCGTGGGCCACTGTGTCTTACGGTGTGTCAGGCCTGATGCATGTCACAGTGGAGGACAGCAGTGGGCCAATAGCAGGCCGGTAAGTATGCTTTCCTGTAGCTCAGTGGTTAGAGCATGGCGTTAACAACGCCAAGGTCATGGGTTCGATCCCAGGGATTGTACATACTTAATGTATAGTGATCAATGTGTAGTATAATGCAATGTAAGTCGCTTTGGATAAAAGCGTCTGCCAAATGCCTAAATGTAAATGTAAGTCTGTTCCCCCAGACTACACCAGCAGATTTTCACCGCCTCCCCATTCATGACCTCACCAGTGGAGAACTTTCATTCAGGAACTGGGAGACAAAGACATTACACAGCTAAGGGGTCGAGTCGGGTGATGGGTTTATTTTAAAGCTTGTCTTCTGAAGCATCAGGTGAAATGAAAGCCAAGAGATTTTGACTTTAATCTTTAGCAAAATAACATCAAAATGTTGTCAGGAATGAAATGCCAGCCACGTTTATGTGCTTACAATAAACAACATAATTAGATTTCTCACACTACACACCCTGTCAGAAAATTCTTGAAATAGCATGATTTGTGGAAAAATGCAAATAATGAAACATTACATTTCTTTTGTGTGTGAAATTACCTCCATTTTCCAGCAATAATGCCGGCAATAATCTGCTCAACTGTCACTGGCTCATTTCATCTGGGTCCTAATGGTTTTGCTGACTGAACTAAGGCTCTGTGCCTCAAGACAAAGCTAGTAATGTAATGCTAACAAAACTTACCATGGAACATAAATATGCTAATTTACACAGTGCTGCCATGGTACTGCTACTGTTATTTAATCCTAATATGTTTTGGGAAGACAATTTAAAGCAGTAAAAAAAAAGTTTAAATGAAATTTAAATTAAATGAGGAGGAAATGTCAGTTGCCAAAATGTTTTTTGTCTGCAAGCATCTTCACAATTAATAATCAGATTGTGGCCCATCTTAAAAAAAGCTGTCTGTGCTTCACACAGACAAAGCTGTAGGATATATTTCTTAAAAAGTTACTTGACCACAACCCATAAAACCCAGAATGTGAAAAGGCCATTTTAAGAAAGGAAATGATTTTAAGTCTGTGAGATTCTGGGTTATTTTTTAGTTTGTGGAAATGCTTCAGGCAGCAAACACACACACACACACACACACACACACACACACAGGCTCAGACATGATGGAATGTTCTTCTCACCACAAACCAAACACTGTGTAATTAACACAACGTGATTGCAGAAGCATCACAGGGAGATGTTTGAAACTACAGTCTTTCTTCAAGTGGTTCTCCGGTGGAATCATTTTACTCAGAGTGAGAAAATAATAAGAACATCAGTTTGTGGAGCTTAATCAAAAGTGCTGTTTTACTGGACACACCACCAGCTCTACAGGGTTGTGTCTGATTACACAGCAGGCAGATAGACACTTATGAAAAACTATGCATGTACTAACATTCTTAGAGTTTTCCCATGACGCCCGTTGCAAAATGCATGCTGGACCATGCTGTTTTTTCTGGTGTGTAGAGCAGCACGGTCACATTTTTCAGCAGCAAACAGTCAACCAATCCAATGAAGCTGGTTTTTCTAAGGGTGGTCTTGTGGTTAAGCTAGTTAAAAGGTCAGGTGGGGACAACAACCTAACAGCAGCCCATGCTGGTGAGCAGACAGTGCAGGTCTTTGTTCGGTTGATGTCCTAAAGTTCTTCAATGTCTTCTATAAATAAAACAGAACGTTCTGTAAATGTTTACACAATCTACACCTGTTTCTCGGCAGTGAAGGGTTTCATTTGGCACGTGGCTTTAGTAAAGATAGCATGACTTAGGGCAGAAAACAGGTGAATCCAACTGGTCTCAATTTAGAAATACTCTACCAGAGTATCTGGGCAGAGACGTGGAACTGGATTTCCAGAACTCCCAAGACTTCATTCAGTGACACGTCTGATTGAGTTTCAATGACAAATGCAGACAGACAGCACACCTACAGTGATGCCCTCAGCACTGCAGCGAAGTAACACTTGGCAGTAATTCTCTATAACAGGACGAATGAAGAAAACTAGAGAACAACAGTTTAAAGTGATCAGAAGAATTGCTTCGTTTCAGTCGTTGAGTTACAGAACAATGGCTGCTTTGTGACAGTGAGCACTTGGCTCCCAGGCAGCTGTTTTTCCACTCGATATCAATCTAACTCAAGAAAAAGAAAACCACAGGAGCACCTGCGCACTGGAATACAGCACAAGAGGAGGAATGGAGCTGCTGGAATCTTTATCCACAAAATCTGATCCTGTGGTTTCTATGCTAGGACAAGCGTTCTAAAAGTGTCCGATGTTAAAGTGTCACTTTGTGATAAAGTCAATGATCTTCTCAAAAGCAACTCAGCACATTAACATACGAGCAGATCGATGCTAAACCTGCACAGTCATAGTTTAAGTGCCTCCAAACGATGACCTCAAAGCCAACTCATCATCATATTTCATAATCATGAGTGCTAGTTGACATACACTGTGGAAATAACCTTGAAAAGCAGTGATGTCATATGACACTGTGCAAGACTTCAAATGATCATGAATTTTAGGTCCAGCCAAACGTTTAACCACAAGCATCAGGTCTGGTCCACTTTGGCCAAGAACCGCCCGCATACACAGGAAGAGTCAGTTTGACCTACATGAACAACTAACCACAGTTTGTTTAGTTGTTTGACATGTTGTTTAGGAGATACTTGACACCAGAATAATAGATCAGGATCTATTAATCACTATACAGAATCACCCAAAAATATCTGAAAGTGTCTCAACCAAACCCCCAAAATAGTTTTTTTTTAAAGATGTGATTCCTCTAATCTGGTAGATTTGAAATGTGGTGATTAGTTCCCTCTTTAGACATATTTGTACAATATAGCTGATAAAAGCTGTGTAAATCAAGTCAATAGCAGTGGTTTCAACAGCCCTGGATAGTTTCATATGTACTTTGCACCTGACAGTGGTATGACTTTATTTTGACAGTATTTCTTTAAACATTCTGTTGACAATAAGAAATGTTGTACCAAAATGTCAACAAATCTAGTTAGTATTAGTAATTAGTATTTTAAAACCTTTTAATAATTAAACCC
Source organism: Botia almorhae (assembly GCA_036877575.1). Classification (NCBI taxonomy): domain Eukaryota; kingdom Metazoa; phylum Chordata; class Actinopteri; order Cypriniformes; family Botiidae; genus Botia; species Botia almorhae. The sequence continues at coordinate 5,199 of JAZGTJ010013199.1, forward strand.
AACATTTCTGAAATGTTTGTAAAAAAAATGGTCAAACTTGAGTAAATAGATTGTATGTTTAAAAAAACAAAAATTATAATAAATAATAAGATAATCTAATTACACAAATAAAGGTGTTTAAAGAATACTATGAGTTAAACAAGACGGGTATTCAGCAAATGAAGTGTATGTACAGCTATATCTGTTTCCAGCCATATTAATGACATGCTGTTACAATACACCATCTTAAACCACAAGCATGCAATTTCAGTTACTATGGCGATAATTACTTCCTTCACAGTAAATACAGATAAGATCAGACAGAGAACACTGGTAAACTGTAGTACACATTTCACCTGAGTACACATTTATGATGAGCCATCTACTTCCCATTACACACACAGACACACACACAGACACACACACACACATATACACACACAGACACACACACACACATATACACACACAGACACACACACACACATACATACATACATGCTCCCCCCGCCCCCACTGCATTGTGCGTGTGGGTTAAAGGTCATGGTAAAGTAACATTCCACAGACAGTGAGACACAGTGCTGTGAGAAGAAGAGAGGGGGTAACAGGGTTTAGTGTCTCTAATCCCACATGGGGCTGAAGGATTTGCACGGACACCCAAACCATTCCCAGGGAAAAGCTACCAGCTCCACTTCAGCAGCTCCCATGCAGAGCACGTGTGGTCAGAAATTACTGTCAGCTGGAATTATGTCATCAGCCCTAACACTCATAATATAGAAAGTCCATTTTTTTGTTTGCTTGTTTGTTTTTAATGCCAAGTTAGCATCATTAGCTACGTTCATGCCAAAAACAAATTTCAAATAAACATCATAAAAGTAATAGCCTACTTAATATTACTTTCAATTTTACAAATCTTATCTTGTGTCTTAATCTTGTGTTTTTGACACAATTCTACCTTAATATTTACCAAATATACCATAATAATCCATTTTTAATAAAACTAAATCAAACTGATTCTGGACTCTCTTTATTCTAAACCCCTTATTAAAGTCCATCGTTTACCAGCATCATTTTATCTAAAAACCACAGCGAGGCTCGGCAGTGTGAGGAACTTTGATCGCTGTGAGTCCAGGTTCACAGGCACGGCTGTAGTTTCTCATGAGCAGAGCACAGCCTCAGAATAAAGGTTTCTTTCATGGCTCTGGGCTGGTTGAGAGGGCCACTGCATTGGTTTGCTCTCCCTGTTTTATCCTCACAATCAGACTGACACTGAATACTCAGAAGGGTCACTCCTGCTGTCACACTAACAAAACACCCAACACAAACACTATTCTCTTCATTTGTTCACCATGCTTTAGCCCCTTCTCAGACCTCCACAGTAATTGCACATTGAGTCATTTCAATGAGAGTATTCATTTTCCTTCGGAGCAGGGAATGGGTCTCCATCCAAAAGAGAAGTTTAAATGTCTCACGCTGTAATAATATCAGCACTAGACTACTAACAAGTATACACACTAGTTTATATGCTGAGGGCAAAGCATGTCAACACTAGTAATAATAGTAGCACACAATACCCCAACATAAAGAACAATAATATACTAGCATGAAAGCAACAGAAAACAGCAACAGTAAAGGTGACACATATAACAGAAGTTATAACTTCAGAAGTTCATCAGAGTACTGTAGAAGTACTGTAAGACATAAATGTGGTAATCATTCTAACAACATGATCACATGACCACCTGATATCATAACTGTATCACAGAACTGCCTTGTAATATAATCCTAATTCTAATCAATTTCATAAACCCTCTCATTCCAACAGAACGTCTGCACATCCCGGCCTGAGATGACGCAGTCTTGCACAATTAACTGCACAAGATTTCAAAGGTCTGATGAGCTGGGAGAGAGAAAGAGAGAGGGACTGGAAATTAAGAGATGCTTTGTGAAAGGTATCTGTGTCCGCCCACAGGTCGGTTGCAGGGACGATCTCCAGCAGACAGCTGATGGGTGCGATCACATTTCACTGACAAACTCAATTGGGCTTCAAGGGAGATCTAATGAAAGTCAATATGCCACATGGCCCCTGTGGCTATACTGTCGCCTGCCAGGAGCAGATATCACTTATTTATTCAGTATAGCATGTATTACAGTGTTACAGGGTTACTTCATCCTAATATACCAATTCTGTCATTAATTACATATGCTCATGTCGTTTCACACCCATTTTCACTTGATATTTCAAAACATTAATTAAATTGTTAAAGTTTTATGCATTCATTTGATTACTACTGTTTTTGCTCAAATATTTGTATCAAATCATAAAACACACAATGGTGAAGTATAGCTTTATTTTTAATTGTTTTAATTTATTATTTTCAGAGCAGACACTTCCAGACTTACATTAATATGGTTTTAAGTTTGTTCAGTCAAAAAACTTTATTTATTTAAGGCTCATTGTTACTGATAAGAGTTATTGTTTAATACCAATATACAATGAAACCAGTTGTTTTCTAAGACGATTATCATAGTGTGAAAATCTCACACCATTACAACCCTAGTCATGAGGTTTCTCAAACCTAATCCTAACCAATACACACAAGAGGAGCTGAAATCACCAGGCTGACTTTATTGACCAAATCAAAGGCTCTCACAGCAGAACCTGCGGTTACCAAAGACAGCTGCCCGCCAGGCAAGAGCGCCAGCAGGAAACACACGTTCATAGAGTACAGGGCTCTGCTGCTTACTGGAAACCCAATTAACAAACCGCTGTTATGTTGAGAAGACCCTCACAAACATGTCTGCAAATCATAGTCACTCCTTTCTTCAGGCCGTAATGACTCACAATTCAACATATCCGCACGCACACACAGACACATGCGCGCGCACAGACACATGCGCTCAAATGAGCTCAAATGAGTATAACATCAGCAATAGCAAAGTTTAATTACCAGGGTATGTGCATACTGATATAATGTAATAATTGCATTAAACTAAAACCATACACATAAATAAATCGGCCTGTTTGTTAGTACCAACTCATACTGGAGCCCCAAACCAGTTGAGCTCTAACTGGAAATGACTAAAACAGCACTAGCCTCATCCTCATATGATAAGCCCACAGTCCTCTATACAATTTCCATGAGTAAGAACACACCCGTCATTTTTAGTCAGTCTGCCTGAAAGGAAAGTCATGTAAGATGATACTAGATTAATTAAGATTAATTAAGACTAGATTAATTAAGAACTAGTAGCAAGTTGACTAGATCCTGACTAGTGTCTTTTGAAAGGCACTATATAAAAAAGCAAAACTGTATCTTCCTCCATCTTGAGTTATGTCAGTACAATAATTCATACCTGTCTCAATGGGACAGACAGAAACACAAATGACCAAATCCATAAACATCTGTAGCTGTTTACCATCAGTTATTATTATTACTACAAAATAAACTCCAGCTGGTTGATGGCCTGAATAAGCTACACAGATCACCAGACTTTAGTCAAGCGTCTGCCTGCACGAGCAGCACAGACAGCTGTTAGCAAACTGAGGGTCACACTCATGGGATGACCCAGAATACTGACACGGTTTTGTTTTTCAGAATCTATTTCAGAGCCAGTGTGCTGAGCTCTGAGGTCACTCAGAACCACCAACAGAGCAGCTCCAGTGACTGAGGGAGAAGACCAGCAGAACTACTCATGCAACTGGTTTTCTAGGCTTCACCTTACAAAACTGCACTGATGTTCTCACACCAAGAAGTTTAAAATATATTTTCACATTTATTTGAACATTTTACATTTAGAAGACTGACCATCATTCAGAAAAACCGTGAGAGACAACCAGATCAAACAACAGTAAGAACAAACTGACACTGAAATCAGACTGTCTGTCTTTAATATACTGTATATATGATGTACTTCAGAAGAAAAGTGACTGTTTTAGAAACAAGATTCTCTCTGTCAGGGCTTCATCTGTTGATATCTTAAAAGTTAAACAGAATCTAGTGTTCTTTAGCATTGTTGGTGCCATGAACCCACAGCAAACAGAACTGAACCGAAGCGTAGCTTCAAAACCATGATATGAACTGCAGCGTGACATCAGTATATCATTACACCTCTACTAAACATTGTATTGAGATACAGATATAATATTTTAACACAAGATCCTGACTAACTTCCATTCTTAGCAAGAACATCTACTAGTAACCAATAACACAGTGACCTCCAGTGATGTCAGCATGGATGATCCTTATTACAAGAGTCTGTAATGCAAAATCTGCTCACACTGCTAATATTCCATCATCCAGATGTTCCAGATGTTTTGGGACCCCAGTAAGTTTTGAAGTGAGATAATGGTCTACCTCATAACAAGCTTAAAGGTCAGTGTGGGAAGCCTCATAAGTTGTGTGACATCAGGAGATTACAGGGTTCAAACCAGGTTTAGGATCAATGAAGAGGGACTCAAGTGACACAAAAGTGTGTGTAGAGCCCTCGAGTGTGATGCTTAAGGAGGATGAAGTGGTCTTTTCCACACTGTTTTTAATTGTCGGTTAAAACTCAGGAACAGTAAGCATTTCTCTGCTTCCAAAACTGTAATCTGACATCCGGGCAACAGAAACTGTGGCTAAACACACGTTTTTGTTCAGTGATAATGAACAGTGCTGAAGCAGTGTGGCTAATTTCAGCCCTCATTGTCTATTAGTAAATGAACAGCTACATTATTAATGAAGAGTTTTATAGAGTTTTATAGGAGATGTGCCAGAATTTGCTCTTTCAGGTCCTTCATTGTTTATTTCATTAAATGAACAGTTAACACAAAACAGTTAACACAAAACTCACCACCCATGTTGTTCTAAACTATTATTATATCAACATATTTTCTTTTATTATAAAAGAAATATTTTATTTAAAAAATGAATGACTTGGACTGAATAATGAAGAAGAAGCAGCCCATAAGACAGCCAATAAGAGCCCAGCAGACATTCATTACTGTTAAAAAAATCACCTCAGAGTAACGCCAACAAAATATGTGATAAAATGCAGAGAGAACAGTTAGTAAAACATCTAGGCAAAGGGTGACTGTAAAGAGAGTAAAATATCAGTTTTGATTTATTTTGGATTTGTTTTGTCACAACACAACTCTTACTGCTTTACTTGTGTTATTCAATGGTTTTGATGAGTTTACTGTTACTATAAAATGTAACACTAAGTGACACTAAACTGACCCTAAACTTGACGGGTTGTGAATATTTTAACTGCATGAAAAGTTAGTCATGCTTTTTCAAGTTTTTGGCTAAACTAATGCTTTAACTAATTTATAAATTAAAGCTCCTGCTGCCGGTGAAGCAGTCCATTTAACAGACTCATGTCTTTATTGGCACTGGTGAGCGAGGCAGCAATGGGAAAGTCCAGCTCTACCACCAAGTGATGACCATTTCCCTGCATCCCTCTGTCCTTCATTCAAACAACATTCTCTGAACGTCTTCCAAACATTCACACAAGTGAACCTGGCAGGTGCTGACTTGTACACTATTCAGTGAGATTGTGTCCGTCCAAACTCTCTCCTGTTGGTAACAGTCCTACGGTGTCTAAAAGACCAGACCTCCATTTTCAGTCAAATAACAGACGCCAAACAAAAGAGCGACTGGCAACCCAATATACAGTTAAAACTGTTTATTACACAATGTAACTGAATGTAATTAGTCTTTATTCACTTGCATGGTTTCATTTGTGTTTTTCAGAAGATGAGGGCTGTAACTTACCTGTGTTGGCATTTACCCAATTTGGCTTCACTAAAATACCATAGAGCCCGATGACTTATTTGAATTGACCTAACTACACACAATTGAAGGATTACCTGTGTTTTATTCTTAGCCTGTATCTTCACGGTCTAAAATAAACGTCTATTACCGTGAGGTAAATCAATCACTAATATAAATGAAAGCAGTACGTCACTCTCAATGAATATGGATGACACAGCAGTGTGACGTGTGGCGTTAAGTGAAGGTTGCTGATGTGTTAGGAGGAATGCATGTGTACAGATTACCCACAGTAGCATGTTTGTGAGCTTGCCATGAGAGACTCTCAACACAGTCCTGTGTTCAGACTTAAGTAAATTATATTCTGTGTGTGTATGTAAGGCACAGCGCTGGTTACAGAAATATTCACGGATTAGACAGAAACCAATCAAAATGTAAAGCTCTCACCAGGGAGGTGTGTCTAAACCCTGACCTGCATCTGCCCCTCACATTCAACACAGCTTTCATACATAACACAGGTGTATGAAATCTTACTATACACAGACTAATACAGTTAAAAACCCTGTAAACTTCTGTACTTCATGTTTTACACAATGAAGAAGAGGATGTTGAAAAAGCCCTGCACTTATTTCAAGACAGGCTTTTCCAGAGTTCTACAATCCTGGCGTTCTGTAGTGGAGGAACACAATCTGAAATCTGCTATCTGTGCTCGCGTCACATGAGCTGTAATGACACGTGACTAATCACCCAAACAAACACTTGGTTATTGCAAAAACATCTAATATATGACATATTTTTGACAATTTATGTTGCTTTTTCCCAGATGGCACAGTTGAAACCACTGGTAGATGAGAGGAGTGTTCAGATAAACCACTTCAGGGTCATTCAGTGTCAAATCAAGTGTTGGAAATTTCACTGTCCTATTATTTTATATTGTTACATTACATATTACGTTACTTTTCATCTTCTGTTCTTAATCTTTACATTTTTCTTAAACTTACCATTTTAATATACTTATAGCATACTTATATACTTATATACAATATATATAGCAGTTCTATACGGTCCAGGTGCTTGTCCTAATTGGTGCAGCTCTGTCAGCAAAATGGGTCCCTCACTTCACTTCTGTATTCATTTGCATCGGTCTAAAATTGGTCTTTTTCTCTCCTCCTCTCATACGCTCAGCCCATCCCCCAGTGCCCTGCCGATCCAACCGTTCAGACCAGGTCAAAATATCTACTCAAATCTAAATCTGTATTTTCTTACACGCATACTGTTTAAAGCAGACCTCTCTCAAGATACATCAATCTCATTAGTCTTAGCATTGTCTTACCAGTGCTAATGGTGATATCTTCATTTGCTTTTGGGTTTAAGATGAAACACATGCAATGGCAGAGTGCTGAGGAGGAGGCCTGAACAGAGAGGGGCAGCTGCTCTTTCAGCTGTAGTAAATCATACCGACTCAGCCCAAACCCAGCCCCCATACCACCCAAAAACAGCCCTTCCAGCCCAGTGGTCCAAAACACAAAGACCACTAGCAAGCAGCTGGTGAGATTTCAAAGGCTTTCACCTGATACCAAACAACCACAGTGAAGTCACCTTGAAAACCTCATTCTGTTATCAAATAAACGTGCTGAGCAGAGCTGTGCTAAAATTGGTTAAATTGCTTAAAGACAACGTGAGTGGTGCAGGTCTGTGCAAAACTTGCCAACATTATGTTAGGGTGTTGTAGATGGTTGCCAGGGTGTTGCTATGGGTGTTTAGTTTAGTGGTCTTAGATGTCTGGAATGGTTTTCTAGCAGAGTGCTAAGCAATTCAGTTAAGGTGTTTGTGGTGGTTGCTGGGGTTTGTAGGCCGACCCAGAAGGCTAATTCAGCATCCGTTCCCTCAGAAGTTTCAGATTTTCAAATTCAGATGTTTTTAATTTATAAGTAAAATAATCGATGTGGTTTAACTTTAGTTGAAGAAACGTTCCTGTTTGGTTTTATAAATGAGCACACAGTCATATCTCAGTTGTGTTTTTCTGTGTGATCTAAGCATAAGTGAAGACTACACTGGTTGTTAAGCATGTAAACTCATTGTTTGTGTAGTAGTTATGGTGCTACCTCTTAAAGCACAACCGTTTCAAAATTACCATTTGAGGTGAGACTGTAATTTATACTGTAGAACACAACAAGAAAGTAACAATAACCAATAAAACCAGTATTGTGAAAACAGTGAAGGATTTATAACTACAAACGGAAAGACTTCTTTTTAATAGTAATGCTTGAGTCTTTAAATTAAAAACATCCAAATAATAACATTGACAGAAACATTCTGCACCAGACACAAAATAGATTTCAGCTTCTCTGAAATGATAAACAGTGGCTCAATAAAAGGAAGTAAAACCACATTCGGGGGGTTTTTCTGCCCCTGATGATCTTCCACACACACAGGTCACTTTTATTTGACTGCTCAACTGCCCACAATTTCCTCACCAGTCACCAGCAACACACCCCCAATGACAGATAGCTTGTTATAAATAGCTCACATCAAGAGACCTATCGACATGATGCTGAATTAATTATCTGGTGAGCACACTGGACCTGATGATTACAGGTCTGAATGAGAGTAAGACTCCACGGGTGCTGGGTAATGAAGCTTCAGGAGCAGGGCTTGTGTGACAGTCAGATAAGAGAGCGGCCAATGACATTACTACATAAAAAACAGCCCCCAATGGGAGGGCTCAGCTTTGGAGTCACTTGAAAGGGGCTTTTTTATCACACCTCACAGATATTTAATGGCTTTAAACCCAAAATTCGGTTCCTGCTGATGGTGTGATAGATGAACTAGGAGAAGCCGGCAGTAAACAGACAAACAAACAAACGTAACACAATACATGCCTCTTCGTTTATGACAGGACAGTCTGTATTTCTGTTGACATGATTATTGTTGACTGTCACTGGCAGCTATGGGTTGAACACACAGCAGGCAGAAAGAAAATATGATACATATGTCATCTGGTCCGGTGCATGACAGTACATCACTGGAGAGAGCTGTGTTTCTTCGACTGAAGGCCAGACGCTTGGCAGGTGAATGAGCACTAGCTTGTGTACACAGAGACAGAGTTGATGGGCTGTAACCCTGAGTGACGAGCCTGTGTGCGTGTGTGTGTGTTTTCTTAACCATATACTGGGGTCAAATTTGTACCCAAAAGTCAGCAAAACCTGACAAATCTAAGCAAAACCTCCTTTTGGGGAGATCCTCATTTATAAAAACGCTATAAAAAATAGTAAAGTTTTTTAATTGTAAAAATGCAGAAAGTCTTCTGTTACAGGTTAGAACGTGGATTAAAGTTAGGTTACTTTGTATAAAAACAATAAAAGTCTATAAAATGTCCCCGTTTGAATAGATGAGTAAACAAGTGTGTGTGCGTGTGTGTGTGTGTGTTGAGGTGTTGAAGTGACACATATAAGAGGATTTAGTAAGACGTCTCACAGGAAGTTTAACCTTTACTTTAATACAGGTCCGTAACACACACAAACACAATGTTAACACAGATATTACTCACCATAGTAAACCACATCAATGACGCATCTATCACTGGATCACCTGCAGTACTTAAACAGTAATGCAATATTTGCATTACTGTATGCACAGCACCAAAGTCCAAATCCTTTAAGATCACGACAATTGACCATTTTGAATCTGAATACACTAAACCACAGTAAAGTGATTTTACTACACACACTTAAAGCATCTTGAACAGACGGGCTTTGTCCGTGTGCCCTACCTGTCAGCTATGTAAGTGAAATAATGCCGCAGGAGCGCCTCCTCAAACCCTGAACCGACTATTATTCAGAAAACTGTAGCAGCTAATGAAGGCCCGAACACACGCGAACATTGAACAATAATCACGCCTGATTGAGCAAAAGCAGTGGAAAGATCTAGAGTACAGCAGTGTCGTGTGATGCTGACGGCAGGTCTTCTGAAAAATATTTTGCTGTTCACAAAGGCTCAGAGGCGAAGTCAAGTCCTTCCCTTAATTACCTGCTATTGTATCACACATCTCCTGCCCATCCCCCGACGCAGTAGGGTCCCATTTTAACCAGGCTCCCCATATGCCCCAGCTCACTTGTTGGCCTTTCCTCTTTGCCACCATCTGGCATATTAGTTCAGCCAAATAAAGGAAAGAAAGAGCCAGACACAATGAGACAGAGAGCTAGCCCATCTGCTCCCTGCCAGACTCCCCAATCATTACTACACAAAAAGCTGCATTTACCCGCTACACAATCCAGCGTTTTTAA
>JAZGTJ010013200.1:0-15219 GCA_036877575.1 Botia almorhae
CAAACACACTTACTTATCTGTCTAAACGGGGACATTCCATAGACTTCTATTCTTTCTATACATAGCTAGTTATAAACAACATAACCTAACCCTAACCCACACTCTAACCATTTTCACAATTAAAAAAGCCTTTATCTACTACATTGTACTAACAAGGTTGTCCCCAAATAAAGGTCAGATTTGTCACGTTTTGCTAACTTTTGGGTACAAATGTCTCCCCAATATATTAAGTAAACACAAACACACACACTCAATTACTCGTAAACGAACATATCACAAAGCTCCCTTGTTGAGCTATCCTCTAAGACAGCATCCTAACTTGCTGGGTTTTGAAAGAGAGACGCTGTGTCTTAATTTCAGAGTCATTAATGTCACACAGCGTTGCTCGCTCCATTGACTTAATGAATTCTAATTGTACAAGACTGAAATCACCTCAGATTAAATCAGCAAGTGTGATAGATTGACACGGCTCTCATTGGAAAGAGTGATCGATGAGACTGCTTAAAAAACATGAGAAAGAGAGAGAGAGAGAAAGAGAGAGAGAGAGAGAGAGAGAGAGAGAGAGAGAGAGAGATTTGAGCGCAAGACAACTCCAGGGCTGACAGGAGGAGCGAGTGTAAGAGTGTGAAGGTACATCCAGGCATGGGTTATGATCTGCAGGGAGCTGCTCTGACTCACTCATTACCGAGTTCCAAACAAAAGTTCTGCAGGTGCTGGGAGAAGAAGACTTCAGGAGACTTCAGGAGCTTCTGTCAGCTTCTCAATAAAAATAAGATACAAGAAAAATCTCACCTGCTGCAGATGCCTCTTGCATCTTTAATGGAAGCCATCAATAATTTACCTTCTTTTTTTAAATGGCGGATAAGAAAAGAATATATTACACGCTGTATTATGGGAAATGTTTTATTTATGTTCTGGAACAGTAGCGTAATGGTTTGTAAAGTGGAAATTGATTAAACGGTAATGCATTTGATTTTATTATCCTTCTCACATGGTGTCAAATGGATTTGTTGGCATACATGTGATGTTATGTCATACTTTACAATCGTCCTAAATGAGTGGTGTGCATTTGGGGGGTGGAAAGGGGGCAGGTCACATGACAGAGAAGCAGTGAGACGTGATGCACATAAATGTACAAGCACATAAGCTGTTCGGTATTCAGCCAATGATCTGTGTGGATACTGGCTGAACTTCATCCCAGCTAGTAATTTTAGGCTGTAAGAACATTTCCACAACATTTCCATTAAGTAACAAAAACGTTAAACACGCTATTTTGAAAGTTCTAGAAACATTTTTTAGATGTTGTATTAACGTTAGTGGTTTAGTGGTAAGAACGTTGTTCAAACATTGTTTAAATTCTGTAACGTTCTTAAATAGTTACGCTTACAGCCTAAAAATCATGTTTTTGATATAATATCAAATGCTAATCAAATATGGATTTCGCTATAGCATATATTTGGATTTTTGGGCATAGCATGTGTACTGTGCACACTATGAAGTATTAAAAGTAGTATGGTAGTATGCTATTGTGAACATAGCATGCTGCGTACTTCAATCGCATTTCCCTTAACACTTGCATGTCACTGCATTAGATCAGGCTTTTAGTTTAATACACTTGAACGATGAGTATTTAAAAACAAAACTGGAATCGGAAAACTGATTTGGGAAAAGACTGTTAGTACCGTGTGTGCCTTGCATGATGCCAACATGGAAAAGGAAATCTGATTGACAAGCACTGTTGGGTGAAGTTGACTGGCGTCGTGTCTCATGCGATTTTACTCTCTCCAAGACCTAAATAGAACACGCATCTGAATTGCAGAAACAGACTTGATAATCTCAAGGCTAAAATAATCCTTAAACAACATCTCCAAACTCCAATATAATAAAAAGGCCAAGGGGCAAAAAGCTTTGGACACCCGTCTCTGGGCACTCAATCGCTCACTGTCAGTCACTTATAAGACTCAACTTGTTTAAGTGTCCTGCGTCTGACTATAACACAAATGCATTATTAGAGTCAAATCGTCATAATCAATGTTCATGAATATTTAGTTGGAGTTAATGAATTATTCATTATATTTTTTTGCTGCATTTTAAAACTGACTTTTGAGACGAAGGTGTTGTTGAGAGACTGTAGAGAGCATTTCATTGGCCAAAACCCTGGAGATGCTCATGTGCCATATACAGTTTCTGTCTATTTTCCCAAATAATAAATACTGACATTTTAAAACATGCATATCAGCAAAACGTACTTTTTAAACAAACATTTAGGAATACACCACACTACGGATGCATGAACTAAAGCCACAAAAATGGTTACGATTGGTATTGATTGTTTGCATCGATCATTTTTTGCGGTCCCTTTGGGTCACGCTCGTACGCACATTCGCATTAATGCAGGGACGCGTAAAAAGCCCTAATGCTCTGGAACATCATGCAGATGAGGGACTTGCTCCTACGGTAAGCTCGGTCTAAATACGGTAAATCCTCCAGTCTCTAAGCATTTGGCTGACACTCGTTACTGTAGATGAAATAAGCCATTACAACTCATCGCATACTGAGATTTATCAGCATGCGGGGGGACATTAGCACCTCCATCAGGGTGTGATGAAGAGTTTCGCTGACAGGAAATCAACGGCACTCAGAAAGTAGAGCAAGTGTTGGTGGCTGGAATGGGTGAAATCTGTAGAGTTACTCGGTATGGTGTTGGAATATTAGACTTATTTAAGTGTTTGTGTTTGTGTGGGTGTTAAAAACATGAGGATGTGAGAAATCACAGGTACTGTAGATGTTTTTACTGTAATAAATGCAATTTAGTTCTGTTCCGTGTAATATCAGAGAAAGCTGGTTTCAATGAAGATATGAAGGAAAGAATGTTCTGTCGTACTGTATTAATGTGCCCAATATATTCACCGGGTTTAGGATTCAGGGCTCAGGAGACGGTTTTTAATAGCGAGTCACTCGTACATTCCAGTCTGTTACTGATTCTTTATTCCTGTTTTTTTATTCCTATTAAAATGTCTAAATGTCACTGCATTAGGTACAATTTCAAAACAAGCGTTATGTATCGTGCATAAAAACAGAACAAGCACAATTTTCAGGCAAACATTTCACCATATATGTTTGGTAAGATATAAAAACAAAACACAAGGTATATATATATATATATATACACCTGCATTCACTTACAGTCACACAGTCACTTGGTATAATCTGCCCAATGTTTAACCTCACAGCCAGCATTCAAATAAATAAGACAGCTGTACTGCTGATAACCAACAGGTGTGTAAGAACTATCAGAAACAACAAACTTTCACAGCTGACACTTCTGGAGGATTTAGAGGGTGATTTTATACAACAGAATCGTGAGTCTTTGTTTACGCAGATCAATTTACATGTCAGTGCAGCGCTTCATCCTTCAGGGCTTTTAAAGGTTGTGGGGCAGTTGTTGTCTGACGGTTAAAGGGTGGGACTTGTAACCCAAAGGTTCTGTGTGTGTGTGTGTGTGTGTGTTTACTACTCACTGGATGGGTTAAATGCAGAGGCTGCATTTTAAATATGGCTTACCATACCTTGACAAATGTCACTTTCACTTCAGATCGTTAGTGAAAGACCTGCATTTTTATGCCATTAAAAGAAATGATTGGATTATGGAAGTCTTTTTATGCTATGTTTCAAAATCTACCATAGAAATACTCATGAATATGATAGTAAAATATAAAAACTTTACATTGGAAAAGAATGAGATCATATGCAAACAAACAACTGGTTATAATGTAGGTGGATTACAAACGGTTTCATATGTTCTCTGATTATTCACTCTTTAAAATGACAAAAGTCTGCTTGTCTCAACGTGGATTGCGAGTGCTTGGGAAATGACTGTCAGACTTTTGCGTTGAAATTTAATGTGCAAATGCGCCTCAAAGGTGCAGAATGGGAAATGATGTGTAAAAGAAAGTGTTGTTTTAAGTTGCAGGCATTTGCATGGAGCTGCGTTCAGCCCTGCAGTGAACTGAAGATCCTGCGCTATATTTACTTCCTCATTCCCAATGGGACATGAACAGATCAGATGGAATATGAAATCATATTCTCATGATAATCTGACATTCCGGGGTGTAAATCTGAACCTCAGTTCTCTGCAAAATTCTGTCTGGTCAGCAAGTAGATTACTTAGAATGTGTGTGTGTGTGTGTGTGTGTGTGCATGTTTATCTACCACTGTGGGGACCACATGTCCTCACGAGGATGGTAAAAGTAACACACGCCTACATTGTGCGAAGCCATATATTATTATAAACCTATTAAATAATATCTGCACGAAAATCTAGAAACGGACAAATGTTTGTGTGAGGGATTTGGTCCGGCGTGGCAGATAAAAGAAAATCCCTAATATGATTGAAAAACAAACAATAACAAGAAAGAATCAAATAAAGTTTGAATATTTTATTTATGGCAGAATACACACGTATCACATCTTAGATTATGGTGTACTTCATTCATCTCTGGAATATTGAATTCAAAGCAATTTAGACTTGCTGGTGGTTTTTATACAAGCCTTATTTTATTATTTATTGTAAACATTCTATAATAAACAATATATGCATCTACAAAGGATTTGTCTCCTCCTACTGTACATGCAATGTTGGCTTATGCTCAGCCCCAGGCAAAGAGGAGGAGAACTCCTGCAGCACACCAGACAAACCCTGCATGTTATACAATCACATCATTATGTATAAGATTGTGCTGTTTATGATCACCAAAGACACTATCACAAAAGTGATCACAATCCTAATGTTAAAATCACCTGTTCCTTCACCTAAACAAATCATACTGCCCGTATAGCCAATGATCTCTCTCATCCCCCGACACAGCTGCTGGAAAACAGAAGCAGAACTGTTATGTACTGTATATGACGGTCTACTGCAGTATCACGCCAACAATTCACACTCCACATTCACATCCATATTTAATGTGTGCAGCTGGATGTGCTGCCACCTGTCAAGCACTCCTTACAAAACACACACGCACGCGCGCGCACGCACACACACACACACCTGACCCCTGTGGGTTTGCAGAGGAATATAAGGGCTCTTGTGTGCATCACGTTGAAGCTGCATTGAAGGAGATTCATGAGGACTATTGGTCGTGCAGCAGTCAAGAATTACTATTATATAAAGCAGCCAGCATGGATAGTTCTGTGCAGTGACGTCTTTGTGTGTTAGCTAGTCAATGTGTTAGCTAGTTTTCAGAACCGTATAGCTTTTCCAACCATTTGTGTTGTGCCATGACAAAATATAACAAAATACTAAATAGTTTTTGACCTACATCTGATAAAATTAATAAATATTGCTCATTTTCTATAGCTTTATTGTAGTTAGATACTGTTTGTTAGTGGTTTGTTGCTAGGTCTTGGCCATAGATATTTTTATAGGTTCTTTCTCAGGAACACGAGTAAAAAAACAAGCTGTAAGAAAAAAACATCGTTTATGGTTTATCTTTTACTGTATCTTCAGAATCCAGTAAAGTATAAGGTGCTGTGGAGAATATGGTTTGATTGAAGGAATCTCTTATGAGCATTGGAGGAGAGTGAGAAAGAGAGTAAGACAGAGAGAAAGAGAGAGAGAGAGTGAGAGAGAGAGTGAGAGAGAGTTTTAGCTTGGTGAGAAATTGCTGCATTCTGTCAAGTCCAGCATGCTAAACTTAACATGCACTGCCTGCTACAGTCTAACAGCCGTTACATGCCAAATGAATCTTCTCACATTTTTAAATATGGATCAGAAAGTGTACACTGAACATACACGGCCTGCATTTTGTATTGGTTGAATTTTACATGCAAAATGAGGAAAAAGCTTTTACATAAACCTACAATACAGACACTAGTATTATTAGATGCAAGCGTGTGATATTATATACTCACATACTTTAAAAGCTTCATCATACAAAACATGTACTGGGTTTATTCTGGCTGTCATTGTTGATGCAGAGTTCCACCAGCTTTATAAAGTTCCATACTGCAAAATTTAAAGTATATTGCTAATGATGCCACTGTGTAATGCCACTGTTCTGTCCATTGGTATGTCCACATCAGGATATCATGTCTTAAAAATAAAATATTAAATATTAAAAAATATTATAAAGCTGATGAAACCACATAATTTGTGTTTGGTTTAGATAAATAGCATGTTAACTAAAGGTTAAAGCCTAAAGTATGTTGCAGTGCCAAAATTACTTTCATATCACTCTTGCCCCTATAGGTACACTATACATACAAACATATAGTGATGTAATGTATCTATAGGGGCAATCATGTGAAAATATGAATTTGTATTATTAGATCACTATATGAAAATATTGAGCCAAATGTAGTGTTTAGGTTAAAACGTTTAAACTAACCACATATTGTTGCACCAACTGTTTGGTTATTAAATCACTTTTGTTATTTCATACTTTTTACAACACTGTTGTATGTGACCTTGAAATGTACAGTAAAAAGTTTCTTTTAGAAATTGTGCTACAAGATACAGATTTTACTAATAATGCACTGAGTTGGAAATATAAATCTTGGCTGTCACACTGTTTCAAACTGTCATCGTTCTTCATTCAGCCTTGAATATTCCTTCACCTTCATGAGAAGTCCTCTAGTGTCTATCACCCTCGCTGAATGTGAGGTATCGTGAAGGTGCACAGAATTCTGCCAGCAGCTCTCCGTCATTTTACTGGCTAAAGTCATTAAGTGTCCTCAGTCACTCGTCCCCCAGCTCTGCCTCTGATTTATTTGGTTTGAGCTGTCAGTTCTGAGGCTGGCCGGGTGACATAAGGCATCTACTGATAAAAAATCTCTATAAACAATGATGATTTAAATCAATGGTCTGAATATGCATTTGTTTGGCTCTTGTTGGTGAGGAAAGGCGGATTTTGTGGGTCTTTACATGGCTTTCGTGCAATGCTGTTGCTGCTGTGTTTACAAAGGCATTTTTTAAAGAATGAATAAATCATCATATAGTCGGACATGAAGGCTTTAGCCATCTGCTACATCAAAAAACGGGGGTGCATGTATTTTTTATGCACTTTCAGATTTTCATTATTTTGCAAACTACTTTTACATTAAATTTCACAATACACATATGTCGTTTTTTCAAATTACATTTAAGATTTTCAATGTAAGAACAATTTTAAGGGTAAAATTTGAAATAAATATGGGATTTTTTACGTGTTTCGTTTATGCAAAGAACTAGTATAGTGGATACAGTTCAAAAGTGTGCATCGGGATTCTTGCTATTAAGAGTACTGTATATGAAATCGTATAATTTATTGTGTTGTGCAGGGATGCCTGTTATACTTGTAGCAGATCTTGGAAGTGTTGCTGTCTTGCTGTGCCACTAAGGAAATGCACCTCCAGCAGATGTCAACACTCATGTGTGTGCTACCCGTTGTAATCCGCATAATCGGATAGAAGGAGCCCACAGGCGCTCGACAGTGCCAACACAGTGTGCAGATTCATACAAAACAATGAAGCTCACATGCAGTACACTGGGCTTAACAGAGCAACACACTGATTGTTGTCACATCCGACCCAGTTCCAGCAGTAAGTATGGATCACTTTTTATCCTGCAAGAACTACGATGTTATTTGAGATGGAGGGTGCCTGTATCTACATCCACAAAACAGTCACGAACACTGTAAATATGACATTCACATGAGGACCTGTTGAAGCTCATCACATCATCTAGATAACCATTACCATGACTGTGTCCCATTGTGTGTACCATGTCTTACATTGCCTTTCTACAAATCACCCTTATAATAAACAAGTTCATAATTTATTAGAAGGGTATGTGTGAAGGGATAACTTTGTGAGGTTTGTTTGTATTGGAGAGAGAGTCAGTGTCTGTATTTATTCCTTATGCTAGTAAGAACCCAGAACAGTTTCACAAGGTGGGTTGTGGGATTGACGATGGAGTTCAGACAAAGCTGTTTAAAGGCAAGCCTGCAATCTTAGCATAGAAACCTGTAACACAGTGGTGCACACTGAAGGAAGAATCACAAATTTTAAAGGCCGTTAAAATTTTTTATCCAATTTTTCCAATGTTTCGTCCAATAAAAGCAAATCCTTTGTACTATCTTAAAATGTATGTGTTTAATTCCCGACACTCTTGCATAGTGTTCATGTATCATATCATTTGACACTGCAGTGGCTTTTCACTCGCAATAAGCCCCGTTAATGGATATTTCATAATTCCTTGTGACAACGATTATTAATCAATTAAGATTTTGAATAAGTAGAGACATGACGCTTTTGTACTCCACGTAAATCGTAAACGTTAGTGTATTTTTAACGCAGAAATGCGCGGCCGCCCCGCTTCACTTGTATGCTTGCGTATGTCAGTCTTGCGGGTGCAATATGGCGGCGCCGTTGACGTATCGCAGCAGCGGACAGCAGCGTCTGGGCGGATTCGGACCCGTACCGCACAGGTGAGACTCGCTCCAGATGTCACAGGTGTGACAGAGAATGTAAAGCGAATGATGATTGGTAAACGCTAAAGGTTTATTTTACACGTACGATGGCACTGTGGTGTCTGGTACACAAGTTATGTTGCCCGTGAGTTTGAGTGTTATTTTAGTCCTAAAAAATATAAAAGGCTTGTGTGTCGCCATCCTCACCTCACGTGACCCGGTTTGGGCAGCTGAGATGCTGCGTGGTGATATAAAGAACGTTTAAGATTATAATTAAGGAATGTTTGACCCACAAATGAATATTGTCTTATGTATTCTGTCTCTGTTTTGGCCATTGAAGACACATGGATGACAGGCTTAGTCCCTTATCTTTGATTATATAGAGAAATTTCTCCCTTGTGCTGCACAGATGAGTCATGCAGTTTAAATCTGAAATGAGAGTTAGTTTTCATTTCTGAGTAAATTAACCCCGTAAGTGCTTGTATATCCTTTTCATATACCTTTTTTATATATCTTTTATATAAATTATATATTCGTATATCTGTGCTCGTATAATTTACAGTGAACTAATTTGAAAAGTGTTCCCGTTTGGGTTGATGTGTTTCCTGTTAAAACAGGAAGTTGTCTGCGACGTACCAACATTTTTTTTGATCATCTTTCTTACGAACCTGCTGAAAGGGACACAATTATTTTGACCAAGTTAACGCAAATGGGCTAAAAGCTTTAAAAACAAATGCAGCAACCAACACTAGCATGCTAACCGAGCCCTCTGCGTGCACTTTACATTTCAACTAACAAACGTAAATGCAGCTCTAGTCATATGCATTAGGACTCAGTGGTACACTGTGCACTGATGCACAGTTAGTAAATTCATCCATCTAGTTTTATCCATCTGCATCCCTTTGCAAACTATTATGTTACTCAAATCCCTTTGAGTAACATAATGCTTATATTGATGAAACAAATGTAATAGTGCTGGCTCTAGCCACTATCTCTCCCAATTACGCCGAATAACGTCAGCAATTACTCTCCATTTTGAAATACGGTCCTATAGTTAAGCTTGTGAGGGATTTTAGCCTGCAGTGCAGATAGCCTTTTTGTACTTTGCTAGTCATTCACACCCACCAAGATAGACAGTGTGGTTGCTTAAATCAATGGTGGAGTCTTTTCAACAGTCTGGGAAATGACTAAGAACTATTAAAAATGAAACAGTGATCGCTATTTTCTAGGTATGTGGTCAGATTCACCAATCCAGTATCGAGTTGCGCCAGGGCGGCCTGAAGTTACACACATTAACAGGTTCTGAGATGAAAATTATGTGGGGAAGTTTCTATTCGACAAGCAAAGAGGCGCTGAGGGAGCGCACAACAGCGGCAGGAGGAGAATGTACAGTAGGGAAACAAAAATGGTTACTTACAGAAGCTAATGGCAGAAATGCAAAATTAGTGTAATGTACTGTCGAAGCACCCACAGGAATAATTACACACCAGGGCTGCGTAAAACAACGTAAACACCGAAATAGCCTAAAGTGACGTTTGATGTTGTCTCCTGAAAACAATTTCTGCACAAAACATGATGTGCAGAATGTTTCTGACGTCATCTAACAATTAAACAGCATTACATGAGCTAGTGAGCTTTTGAGACTAAGCCATGGGCCACAGATTGTTCGCAAGGCAGAGAATGAATAGAGTTAAAGTTGTACGTGGGGTAGGTTTGAGGTTTTATTGTAAATTTTGCCATGCGAACGCCATAACATAGTAGGAGGCGAAAATTTTTCACAAAGCAACCTTTTAATCGGTTCACGCTCGCAATAATACAAGAAAACACATGCTGGCATTCTAAAATGTTTCATAAATGGAACAAATGAGCTGTTTTGCTGTTGTTCATGTTTCTAAGTCACTCTTATATTATGAATGTCGACTCTGTATTTGCCTGCAGATATGATTTTTTTACATTTCTAGCGTGTGTTGGAGCGTAACGCTAATTAAATCCCGGGAAAAGATTGTGTAGTATTATAATTTTCCTGGAAATGAACCGGTATGCCCTATTGAGATATTCTTCATTTAGTGCTCGTAAACCATCACCTGCAATTTATGACTAAATCTATGCGTTCGCGGGAATCGCGTATGAGTTGAACGCAATAAACGTCAACAGTCCCGTGACATCTGTGATGAATTGAGATCCATAAAATTTGTGTTTGCGATACAGTGTCCTCTCTTGGTTGCTTGTAATTGGATTTTGGATGGAAACAGCCCTCTAGGCATGAGAAATGTAGGTCGACCACAAAAGTCTCACCCTCTCGTGTAGAGGTGAGCTAATGGAGTGATTCTGAGTGTTGAGATGATTCGCTTCATTAGGTTTAATGTTGTCACGCAGCTGTGCATGTGTATTTGTGACTTCTTCATGGTGTGTTGTGGTTTTGCAGCCTCTTTGGCTTTATAATGTTGAGTATGAGATGTTACCAAGATCTTCTAAAGATCTTCTAAACCGCAGACAACAGATTCAGTAGAATGGCTTTGTTTCAACCCATAGCACATTTTTATTTCTCACAGGTTGCTCCTTCATAGCTCAGCAGGAGTTCTTGGTTATGTATCCTTTAAGTATCAGCTTTGTTTCAGACGTTTCTGTTAAAACTCAGACCGGTTGTTTGAGTCGTTGTTGTCGTTGATGATGCTCTAACAAATGTTTCCCACAGTTTTGATGAGCTGTGGTGTTCTCCGGGTTTTTGTCGCATGTTTCTGTGTGGTTGCTAGAGCGTCGCTTGGGGATCCTTATCGTTACTTACTGATCCCAATCAAAACAACTCACCCCTGTGGTATTCTAGTCTCAGCTAACAGGGAACGTACTCTACAAGTTATTAAGAATGTTTTTGAAGTTATGTTTTTATGGTATGTTTTTTTTATTTTTACTGTATATCTCATATATCTATAATATATCTATAATTATAATGTTGTGATTTCAGATAATGACTTTAATGTTGAAAAATACACTTATGCTTCTCACTCTTTAATCCTTGTCATGTTTGTTCCTATGTGAGAGACATCCAGGTACTTAACCTGTCTTCCACATGTTTGCTTTTTGTTTTGAATAACCACTACCGTAGGACTGAGCATTTACACTTGAACCAGATTCATATGGTTGTAAGCATGCAAAGATGCTGTTTATTTCACCAGTTGTCCTTCAAATGAACAGAAAGCTCATTTCGTGGTTCCAGACAATGGAACGTTTCAAATGTTCCACATGTGATTTTTGTTTTTGCTTGTTTTGTATACGGCCACGGAAAGAAGGAACCGCAGCTGCGCTTTTCCGAGCGTTTCCGTGGAGATGGCATTGAGAAGATCAGTACAGTAGAAGCGTTCGTGATTACGTAAATGCGTCTCACCGATGCAGCCTCCACTCTCTGCTATCGCTACGTTTGTTTCTACCCTACCATGGCCTTATTGTCGTGATCCTGTTGCCTAGGTAACAGATATTTTGACAATGAGGATGTGTAGGTTGCCAGAGGCAAAGCCAGAATTTTGGTTTATAGATGAACAGGTCTGTGTGTGCTTTTATATGTGTATTTGTTATATAGAGATTTAATTCTCGCTGCTTTTGACTGACTTTTATTTAAAATGGAAATACTCGCTACTCAATCTTTCTCCTATTTGTCTTACAGTTGTAGGGCATGAAACCGTTCACATCTCTAAAGCAGCTCCAATTGCTTTTCGCTTGTGCTGCTTTGAAGGCTATACTGTAGATGTAGTGAATAATGGATTAATTTCAGCATGGAGAGAGATCTGTGTGTGTGTATGTATGTGTGTGTGTGTGTGTACGTGTGTGTGGTTGAACAATCTGAACCCCAGGCAAAAGTACCTTTTGTTGAAATGTTTATATTACATAAGATTTGTTGGGTCATGATGCTTACATGTTTTTCAGAAGTAGTACAAATACAGAAAGGGTATAAGGAGGCGAGATGGCTTTGCTGTATTGTTTGCCTGTCCGACTGTGTGCTGTTGCATCTGTGTGTGTGTGCAGTCAGGGTGAGAGATCATACATTGGTAAACAGTGAGTCTAGCTTTTGGACTAGAGAAAATGATAGATCTGTTAGAACGTTTGTGCACTGAGGAGTTTTTAGGATGATGCACGTTGCAACTAGAGGATTCACACTGACGGTAAATGCATGCTGGATCCAAATGTACAGCTAAAAACATTTAATACTTTTTATTGCCCAAAAATGTCAATACAATAAAGTCATCGTTTATGCACATCCATGTCCTTTTTTAGTAGCCGTGTGCTTTTATTGTAAGGAACTGTATTTGTGTTCCACAATTTAACATTAAATAAATATTATTAATTTATAGAATTTATTACAGGGTAAATACGTTATAACTGTATTACAATATAAATATATTATATTATTGTATATACAGTTCATTTAATTATAGGGTAAATAAATAATAGAATTTTTATTTTGGAATTTTTAACTATTCCTTTAACTGTTCCTATATCTAAGTTTGAACGATTTCATAATTTTCCTCTTACTAAATTTGTGTTTGAATGTAATGCTCCGGAAATCAAAGAACTTACAGTTTGAATATCTTTAATGTTGAGTGTGTGTTTCCCTCTGAATTTTAATCATGGTTATGGATGTTATTAGAATCAGATAATTGGTGATGCTGTCAATGGATCTCAGTAAGGCCCCTAAATTATTTATCCCTCCACGGTTGGGTGAATGATTGGTGGTGAAGAGGGACTCGCCCTCCCCCTGCGGCTCACTCAGCAGTGGTGG
Organism: Botia almorhae; assembly: GCA_036877575.1. Taxonomy (NCBI): domain Eukaryota; kingdom Metazoa; phylum Chordata; class Actinopteri; order Cypriniformes; family Botiidae; genus Botia; species Botia almorhae. The sequence continues at coordinate 13,222 of JAZGTJ010013200.1, forward strand.
AGATATAATTGCTCCTGTCCAGCCGTGCTGCTTAATTAATGATCACACATAGACCTGCATCTCCTGTATCTGGGAAACCTCCCATCACCTCTTCCAAAAAGAAACCTGTGAAGTATCCACTGCAGAAGAAGAGGTCCACCAGAACTCGGGAGCAGAGACTGATGGTGAAGCCTTGTTAGAGATGTTTGCTCACATGAGCTCAGTGGACTTTTCTTGAATACCCTCTGGAGCTAATAGTTCTCCATTTCAAGGGTTCTGAAGTGGATCTACCAAAAACAACATCTTTGCGATGGAGAACATGAGAGGGCTTTATGATTAGCATAATGATTAGCTAAATGAGCAATGAGAAGAGGATATGTAAAACAATATATTGTTGAAGCACCCCTTCATGCCTCTCCATCTATCAGCACTCCATCCTAACAACGGAGGATGGAGGACCTCGTACGCACCGCCATCGGATGTGTGATGCGGTTCCCAGGGCGATTTGTTGTGAGATGAATGCTGTGGTCTTTCATCAGCGTCATCTTCACAGGTTATAAGAGGCCTGAACTCTTGAGCTCGTGCGGTAGACACTTCATTAAATGAAAATCAACTTAAGGGCCACGGTGAACCAAAGGGACCTTCTTCAGAAAACAGGCTATTTTCAGTCTCCTCGCCAGGGCAAACACCTCCGACTCAGTGTGTAAATGTGCTACAGGGCAGCAAAGAATTCGTCTGTCCAGCCACAGTTTAAAGTACATTGCTGGTTTAACAAAGGATCACCATATAAAGATGCTCCTTTAAAACGATCACTCATTAAAGGTAGGGTAGACAATTTCATAGAGGCTAGCAACAGCAAGCTAGTATTGAAAGCATAAGATCCCGCCCTCCCTTCAGAAGCATCTCCAAAGCCACGCCTCCCCCAACACACGAACGCCTACATAGTTTGACTGGTATTTTATGGTCCTGTGCCTTCCACAGTAGATATTTAAATACATTTAGATCACTTTGTGATTGCTCATGATGTGAGACAACTTTCAACTAGCATAACAGAAAAACAATTTGTTTCTGGAACAAATCACCCGCCCTAGCTTTAATCACAAACTGTATTTTTGATTGCATTATACAGGAGACTTGGTCTTAATCTTGTGTTGTTTGCCCTTGCAAAACTTCTTGTGAGGATTGTCGATAATTGCCATAATGTTTCTATATAAGAGATATCGTATATCATATATATCCAGGCACATTATTTTTAAATTGTTGGTGGAATGTTTTAAAAACATTCAGTAACGTTCTTATAACCAAGCAATAGCGTTAATGCAACGTCTAAAAAATCTGAATGCTTTGAACATTTTTAACGTATTTGTTACTTAATTGAAACGTTAGGAAAACATACGTTCTTACACCCTAAAATGATTAGCAGGCACACTTAGCAGGCAAAAAGTCCTTTAAGGTTAACATTTTTAGCTGTTTATTTGATCTTAACATGTTTTTTCCTAAACAAAAGCACCACTGCGTGACAAATACTCTCTCAAAACAACAGAGTGAATCTCAACATGTTAGTCATGATCATATAATTCACTTCTCATCTCATTCTTTAATTCCATACAGCTTGTTATCGTAAACACAGCTGTGCTGATCAATGCTGTCCTTGGTTAGAAATGTCATCGTTGTTTTCTGCTGTACCATCGCTGCTGTATTTTTCCATTGCCTCTCTATAACTATGGCAACCCTGACGAGTCGGATATCTGTGTCTTTACTGAAAAAACAACATCAACAAGCAGAAATTAACTGCTGACTTCTGTCTTTATAAAGATAGACCACCTCACGCTAGTTCTTCATTTTTTTGCCGTCAATGGATAGTGAGAGAGAAAGAAAGAGAGAGAGAGGTTAAAAAACAACCCACGAGCAGACGTCAACAGCACCTCACCTCCTACCAGCTGCTTGTAATGCAGAGACAATGTGGGGGAGAAGCATGCATGCTTGAGTATCTGTGGATTGTTATTCCCTCTGCTGTTT
>JAZGTJ010013201.1:0-15219 GCA_036877575.1 Botia almorhae
AACAGAATGACTGTATATACCGTTTGCGTGATGGAGAGGAGAGTTTCTCGTGCATGTGGATGCCGTGGCCAGGTGGTCGTGCTGGCTCTTCTTCCACGATGTCGCCCCAGGAAGTGCTCTGACGCCAGGGCTCCCGAGCTGCCAGAATTCAGAAAGAAAAGAAACCATTGGTCCTGCACAATATTCAAATAAGAGTTTGTTGTGAAAGTCAAATTAAGTTTATGCATTAGGTTTAATGATTTAATTTCATAACTTTATCTTTTTATATAATTTTAGATTTAGATTTTTATTACTTTTTATAATTCTATATAACTGAATTTATATATAAATTCAAATTTATATTTAAAAAACCTTGTTCAACTGTATTTATTTATAGTGATTTCTGAACTTTAGAGATTATGCATTTGTGTTTATAAAAAAAAGTGAAAAATTAACATAACATTCATAAAAATTTCTAACAATTTCTAAAACAGTGTTGAGTGTTTTATTTGCTGTTATATACATACGGTGCCCTCCGTAAGTATGGGGACAGTAAGGAAAGAATTGCTTTGTTCGCTATGGAGTCCAAAAATCTTTTATGATTAAAAGATGAATGAGGCGAATGTACAGAATGTCATATTTTTGGACACTTCCCACTGTTTTTCTGTCAGAGTCAGCTGACTCGTCTTAATCTTGACCGGTGTGTGTTCTAACCGAACGCAAGACTCAGACTGCAGAGACAATACACAGAACTGATACTACACGTTCCCTGATTTTAATGTGTGAACAGATAATGCAACAGGACACAGCTGATCATAATTGAAACACAACACAATTGTGAGTCAATTGTTCCCATAATTAGGCCCACATTACATAGAGGGATGAAACTGCTTTTTTTCTAAACTGGTAAAACATTTATGTTAAAACAGCCAAATAATAAAATGTGACGTTTTGTATTTCTGCCTCATATTCATCTTTTAATTATAAGAATTGCTCTGTAAAGTTTTTATATATTTTTATATAATTTTTTATATATTTTATAAAATATTTTTATATTATTATATTATATTATATTTTTATAAAATACTTATGGAGTTCACTGTATATATGTGGGTCTGCGTGTGAGATACATATATATTTATACGTAGTACAGGTATGTATGCGGTAACCGTGAAGACACTAATGGTGTTTCTACCGTCATAATCAGCCAGCATCTCACTCCAGTCCAAGTTCAGGCCATAACTTCCACTCCCAATACTTGCCTGAAGTAGAAATCAAAATAATAAATATTACCAAATTCAGAAAAATCTCGTCTTTTCAGTATAAAACAGCAATGAAGTCAGACGCACGGAGAAGTCGCTTTCGTTGTCCGTCTCTAGCTCGTTGTTCTCCGCCTGGATCTCCCGCGTCAGCTGTTCCTCCTCAGCTATGGCACTGGCGATCGCTTCTTCATTAGCTTTTTCCAGGCGGTCGGCCAGCTCTTCCTTCTTAGCTAAGACCTCAGCCATGGACTGGGGCTGACAACAGAAACAATAACACCGACTCTCAGTCACAAAAGTCATCACACCGAACGGAGCTGTCAGAGGCACAAAATGTGCAGCACCGTGCCAAGTTATCCACACCGGGCCTTTGAGCACGTTCCAGGAAGCACAGCCAGAATAACTTCAATTAAGACGGGGTGCAATCAATTCAGCACTTCATCTGGAATTAGGCTGGATTTAATTTTAGGAATGCAAACATTCAGAGCAATCAAGTTCGGGACGTTTGTCGGAGAGCCCAAAAACCAAATGAAATGATAACGCAGGCACACGCCATAAACACGATCAATCACAAAAACGCATGGGGAAGCATTCCGAAATCATGCAGCACGCAACCACAATAGAGATGAGGGAATGAAATGGGGGGTTCTTATATGGCATTATATGATACAGTTACACATACATCTCATCCCTTTTCCAACTGATTACCACATAACTTACCCACAAACACACGCAGCACATAATGGCCTTCGCTTAGTCTTACTTACTTTGCTTAGATTCTAAATCGTTTTAACTTCCAGAGTAATTTAAATTTTTGGGTTTTTGGGTTATTATTACAAGCTCCTACGCGCTAACTAATACAACTCGCGGTAACCAAATCATACAAATCATCGGTTTATAAAAAACACACTTTTCTGTGTAAATACAGTTATTTTATTCCAGACAACAGGGAGAAATAAAGCAGCTGGAGCAGCTTTGTTGATTTTAATCTTGTTTTGCTGTCAGGCTAGCTAAACGGAGTTGTTTTTGTTTTTAAGAACGTTCTGCAGGCATGCAGAAGGCATTATTCCATCCCCGTTAAACGGTTCGGCAGCAGCAGGTTTAAGAGGCTACTGCCGAGCCAGTTTTTCCCAACTTTTTCTGTGGAAAAGTACGGCACGGATCTACAGCAGCAGCTGCGGCACAATGTTGATAAAAGATTATTAGCAGCGTAAGTACGTTCATCTCTACTTCTCAGGTAAACGCTTTCTTAAGCAGTAAAGGAGTTTATGCTGATTTTAGGATGGCTTATTAAACGACGCATTGTTCATACATTCCTTCCGAGGGCCCACCTGTGAGTCTTCATGACCCGTGATGACTGGTAAATTGCCAAAATATTTTGGAAAAACTATCCTTCCCATTGCCATCGGAGGCCACGGCGCTTGACCTCTGCCTCCAGAACCTGACGAGTGAACAGTATGCCAAGTGCCAATTTCGGGACAGCGTGGGAGAAGACGGAGACGACGGGAGCTGCCGAAACTAGCGTCAGACGTCACGCTAACGAGCGCAATGAGAAGTACACTTCTCTCAACGGCACGCCTGTTGGTCTTACATCTGGAGTCTAAACAGACCAGGGCTTATCTGACCCACCCAGAGAGATGGTGTCTGGACCTCGGAAGCAACCATTCCGGATTCCGACGCGACAATCGCGCGCCCGTCTGAGCGTTTAAGCCTAATCCATCTCCATTGTTTCATACTGGCTTTGGCGCAGAGGCCGAGACCTGTTGAGTAATAGATGCCGGTAGCTCACAGAGAGCCGTGCGTGTTTAGCCTTAATGAACCCCTTGGAGGTTTCTCTAAGAGAGGACGCAGACAGGAGACCAATGGAACGCCAAAACAGAATGTTCTATCACTTCTACAGCCATCACGTGTTAAGAAAGAGTCAGGGTTATTTGGCCTACGTCTGCGTGTCCAATCAGTTGACTGGGTATCAACGATAAGAGACAGTGCTAAGAAAAAACATATGATTGTGTAAAAATGTCTAAACAGAGACTTCATTATTGGTTTATAGTGGCATCAGCCCATTAAGCTAATGTCACGGCTCAGGGCTGCTTATATAATAACCTCAAGCATGTGGCTAAGCAGACATGAAACAAAACTAGATTGCTGATAGATTATAATCGAATCTATCTACACTGGAATCAGTTTCTTTTCATCACATCCCTGACATGAAATGATTTAAAAACATCGTACGGTACGTTTTATTTGAATTCATGCGAATTGTTTACATTTTTAACTGCCGACTGCAGCCATTCTGACTGCTACGAGGCTAGATGGCACGAAAACATTAAATTCAGAGGCTAAAAGGAGATCGCGAAGAAGGTGTACGACTTTTATGTGGCATGTTTTTTGTGGGCAAATTATGAATTGTTGTATTCGGTTATGGCTACGAGAGTTTTGCAGATCCCTAGGATGCGAACCAACGCTGGAAAAGGGCAATGAGTGGTATTTGCTGGTACGCATCAAGGAGCTGAAATGTTTTTGGAGGACAGGGCTCAAAGGGAGGTCAATGTCAATGATAAAACTGGTCAAACTGCCTGAGAGGATAAGCTTAAAATAGAATCCTGGGCAACTGTGGTAACTTTCAAAGCTGTCTGTAATCACTGAGCCCTCTCGTTCTCTACAAGACTCACAGATACTCGTTCAACCTTTTTATATACACGTCCTTCTCCCTGAAGGGGGAGGGGGGGTCCTGTTTTTGGGATTGACTTTGTTTAGACGAGAGACCCGACCCTGTCCTGTGTCTCTCAGCACTCACGGTGGAAAGATCTGTGGGGTCCAGCATGCTCTCCAGTGTCACCACTTCCAGGGGAACGCGTACCACTGCCGCCGCTTCTTCCAATGGTGCCACAACCTTCCACATCGACCCCTCCATCCCCTGCTCCTCTTCAGCCTGCCCAGCACCTGGCTCCTCCAGTGGGGAAAGGACTGGAGGAGGAGAACCCGGAATGGAGGCCAAGACTGGGCTCTGAGGCATCGGAGGCAGGGAGTTTGGGGGTGGCGTGGGGTCGGACATGGGGGGTGGCGTGTCCTCAGAGGTGGTGCTGACGCTCTGCCCTGGCTCTTCAACATTTTCGGGTGGGGGCTGTGTGATATACACACAAATGCATACACAAACATGAACAGGAACATGCATGTCATGGTGCTTCTTGCTGTTTCTGTATGACAGACTGGTTGCCAGATATGAGAACAGCAAGAAAACACACAAAAACAGAGCATGCTAAATAATTACACAATATCATGCATTTCACAACAAACACATAGCATACCAAAAAACTGTACAATTATTAAACACATGCATGCAAATGAGTCATGACCGCAATCTTAAAAATCAATGCAAATGTATGAAAACATTTTACTAAGACTTTATTTTTAGGTAGACATTTTAATAATATCTCCTAAGATAATTTGTTTAGGCCAAATTCTGGAAGGCAACCCCATAATGCATTGCAACAAGAAAGATGGAGGACGAGGCGAGGTAAATGATGAATTTTAAATAAATGTGTATTGTATTTAATGCTGAGACGTTTTAGTAAATAGATCAGCGCAACTAAAAGATTGATAATTTTACCTAACATCTGTGCATGTGTATTTTGTAAAGTATTTTGTTTATTATTGTGGTGTTACTTAGCACCATCTATCACTTGAATCTACTAAAATTAATGTGATCAAGCAGAATATTCTGTGTGCGGTCTGCGATGCACAGCTGCTGTGTTCCAAATTCCAAAGCAGCTGTCTACGTAGGCAGCAGACATCGAGGCAGCTCGAATTGTATCAAAACAGTAATTTTGGCTTTCGCGTCATCTTCAAATCAAACGAAGCACTGACAATATTTCATAAGAGCTCATTAGTTCTCTCTGTCAGTCAGATACACATGTACGAAATCGATGCTCGTACACTTGATACTGCCCTGTCTGGCCAGTGTATCTATGAACACCCTGTTGCAAAACAAAAACAGATTGGAAGATGAAACACTCGGATGTAACGGAGCTTTCCAACCTCTGTCTGCTCCCTGAATAATTAACGAGGGGGCTGACTGACGTCAGTACCTCAATGATTGGGGTCTTTTCCTTCTCCTGGCTCTGCTCCGGAGGAGGGGGTTGCTCTTGCTCCCCTTTCTCCAGAGGTTTGTCCTGGGGTGGAACCTGGAGCTGCTGGTTCTCCTTGTCACTGTCGTCTTTGGGGCTCACTTGGGCCGGAACGGGGCAAACCTTGGCCACCATGGCAGTGGATCGGGGCCTCATAGAGCGCCCGCGCTGCACGGTCTCCCAGCCCTCCGCGTCTTTCTTTGCTTTAGAAAAACAAATAAAAATCACAAGTTAGACTACTTAAAGTAGCATAAACAGGACAAAATCTAAGGTCTAATATGAGTAGCACCAACGATGTGGGACAAGTTACCACTAATAAACAATTCTTAAACATTAAAATAGTTCTTTCGCAAGTGTCGGCTGTTAACGGTTACCATGCAACTTCGCACATTAATACATCTGCCTGGTCACGGGTCCAATTGTCATGACTTTTAGAGTTGAAACTCTTAATTCTGTAAATTCTTACAAACACCACAAACATTTGGAAATATGAACATGAGTTCACCTGGTTTTTCAGTAGGGATGTTGGTGCTTTGACTGGCCACGGGAAGTGATTTGGAAGATTTGACTCGATCGGCCCAGCTGGGTCCAGTGTGGGACAGCCGTGCCACAGCCAGGGTGGGCGGGGGACCTCTGTGATGAAAATGAGAAAAGCACATTAGACGTGTGGGCAGACGCCTGCAGCGCGCCGCACACTCCGGCTGTGCATGACTGCACCGGGCAGCCACAAACACTGGATGTTGAAATGGAAGTGCTCCTACATCAGACCGAGGGCCCTCCATTTTGATCGATATCCATTTCCTGCGGTGTCCAATTACAGCGTAATACAGACATGGATGCCCGTGCTTCAGCAGTCTTTAACCACACTTAGATCTGCACTCCCACAGTCTCAGGCGCGGGCCGGGGAACAACCCGGCGAAAATCGCATTAAACAAAACGCTTAGGCCGTCGCGGATCGATTCCCCCCCTCCCGGCCTCTGCCAGACGCGCATAGACTTTCCGGTCTCAGACCGAGCCTCAGATATGTATCATATCTGCCATTGATTTCTCCATCGGAGCATTCAGTGGCATTTTAATCGCATTATCAATTGTCTTCCTTTCACACTATCAGTTAAAAAGAAACAGGGCTAATGGAGGGGCCTCATATTAAGCTCTTCTAGCAGGAGCTGAGAGTAACCGCAGAGTTTGCCAACAGAGACAACAGTGTCAATTAGCAAGAAGTGAGTAGGGATAATAGGTTGAGGCCAGACTGGCATACGGCTCGGATTGCAAACAACAACAAATGATTCGGGCCACTCCAATGTCCTGCGCATTGACGAGGTGGGAATCGGCAAAAACGTTGTGCTATGTCAATATTAAATAACCGACATACTCTCAGTTAAAGTAACAAGGCGCAAATCTCAATCTCAGACCATTTCCTGGCATCCGCTGATTTGTATGATAAGGATATTTTGCTCTTCTTGAAGGCCCAATATGAAATGCTTTACACAAGATAAATAATCATCTATTTTTCATTTAAGAGGTGACAGAACCTTTAACAAAATGCGTATACTCGTTTGCGTACTCCAAACGAGTATCAAATAAGACAGTACGGTCATCTTACAGTGAATAATAAATTTTGATTTTCAGAATTTAAAATGTGATATTCTGACCAAAATGAGAATAATTGATTTTAAATTCCTAATTCTCTGGTAAGACCTTAACAGCTAAAGACACTTAAAAAAATTTTTTTTTTTAATTCATAACACTTTTTTGTTGTACAGTAAAAACGTACAACAACTAAAGTCACTGAAAATAGCAGATTTTATAACAGAACTTATAACACCTAAAGGTAAGATCTGGAGAAAGAAATGTTATATGACAGAAACGGTTTTAAACTATTTCGGGTGTGATGGAGTGACTCGCCCAAAGTTGAGTGCACGGCGGACACCAGGTGATGGAACAATGCGGTCTGACGATGGGCTGGACATCACATGCCTTCCTGGTGACATCTTTCGAACCTCCCAGGCCAAAGATGTAGGCCTGCGAGAATGAGATAATCCTCAATCAGTTATCTCGCTTGATCCAAACATCTGAGCACAAGTTCTAATGCATTAAACCAAAACAAGTTAGCAAATGAATATTTTCTGAAGCACGTTATGCAAGTGAATTGTTCTGAAGGACATGAATGCACTTATCTTGATTCAAATGGCAGTGCAGGCTAAACTAAACAAACTGAAACAAGCTAAAAGCACTGGTCTTTATATCATAATCAATGAAATAGTGTCACTTGTAATGTAGTTAAGACAGTAAAACAGTCCTTCACCTCAAATTACTTTTCATTGATCAGGTTGGAAATATCACAGTTTAAACCCCCACACAATACTGTGACTGTATGTGACGCTCGCGTGTCATCACCTGTTCTGAGCGTCTGTCTTTTCCAGCTTCTCCTGCAGCTGGATCCAGTCGATTAGAGCTTTGAAGTCTCGGACGTAGTTATCCAACATCATCAGCACCTCCTGGGGGACAGCACATTTTTAAGACATCAACAGGTTATGGGGGAACTTATGTCATACGCACCAACCAACTAAAAAAAGGCTAAAGGTTTACATTGTGGTGTGTAGCAGCAAGATTTGTAACCTCAGGTTGCTTAGTAAGGGATTACTCATATAATGATAATATTATGATTATAATATATGATAAATAGGCTACTTAGAATGTGTGTTCTGTTGGTCACTTAGGTTAAATGTTTCTGACTATTTACTTTGTATCTTGACTCACATATTCTAATGTTCAAGACTTTTTGTAAAATAAAGGAAGCACAGTACAAAATGTCAAAGAAAGCAACAACTTCTCAGGCCAAGTTCAATCAAATTAAAATATGTACAAGTACCACCTAGTCACCACCAATTTTTCCCCTCATTTATATAGATTTTCTAAAATATTGTTGTATGAAACTTGTATGAAAGTATGACACTAACACACGAAAACCTACTACTAAAATATTTAGCTTTTATTACTAACAACAGTCCATATTTAATGCTAAAAAAAGATTATATATAACTTATCTATGAATTTAATGATCTTAAAACATCTCCCATCTGTATGTACTTCCATGTAAACATCTAGTAAGACCTCCCATCCCCCAGAGTTGAGCTTTGAGCTTCACCTCGAAGATAAAACTGTGACCTAATCTGACCTGGAGAGAGGGGCAGTTTAGCCCTCCCACCCTGACAGCTCTTTTGTGGCCTATTCGGAGGGTCAATAAGCTAGGCCCCAGCCCACACCCTTGGCAGAATCCAATGAAGTCACTGATAAGCAGAATCCCGGACGAGTCCCCGTTTCTTGTTCACACTAGAGGGCAGCTGTAAACCAACACCCTGTTGTCTCTGGTAGGAAGTTGGCATCTAAAGCTACCGAAGCACATCTCACACACACACACACACACACACACACCACAAAACCACTCCATTCACAACTGCCAGATAACAACAAAGAGAAAAGGATGAGGGCAAAAGAAAAGAAAAACAGCAATGCCGCTCCTTCCCGCCTCAGTGGTCTTTCACAAGAGGTGCGGCTAAAATTACCAATTAGCTTTGCAAAAGGAGGCCGGCAAATCTGATTGGGGCTGTAATCATTTCTAGTTACTGGCAAAGAATGTGCGGCGAATGATGAAATGTTCATTGTCTATCTGATATTCGATCTGGGAGTGCCGTGGGGACTCTGGGGAATCCCTTGGCTCCAGCAAAGACCCTAGAGCTAAAGAGTGCTGCCACAACACAGATCCGGACAGAGCCCAGACCTACCACAGGCTCAGGATTACAAGAAACCTGCTTGGAAATGCTCAAGTGTGAAACTGTCAGAGGCCAATCGTGCTTTGTAGCATTAAAAAAACTCTTCTGCTACTTCAACATTAAAGCCGCATTCCGTAAGTTGATGATAGACAGGCAAAGGTTATGAACTGCAGCTTTAAAAAAATAAAAACTAACATATTTTGAGCTTTAATACCCCACACAATGATTATTGAAGACAAAATGAGGTGTTTCAAACTAATCCATGTTCTATTAAAGCCTTTTACTTAAGATAAAATTATATAAGTTTACATATTTCTGTTCTTTTTCATTATTACCTAACATTTACATTAAATCCATATAGTTAATGTAATTATTTATATGCTTTCCTATAATTCCCAACAGATAATTCCCAAAATGGTGTTTCTACAAAGGGGCACGATAGATAAATAAAGTGAACTGAACCACAGCACAGAATTTGAACCTAAACCCACATATTCACATAGCCTGGCACAGCTTCAGTTAAGATCCAGTTATGATGCTTCGTGATGTGTTTAATCAGGAACTGATTCATGACTATTGCAGTGCCCTATGAGCCCCTCTGTTAACAGAGATGCAGTTTGGGTGGGTACCGATCCAGGACAATGGTCTTCGGTGTGACTGATGCCCTGGATGAAGTGGGGGGCGGGGTCGGCAATGCTGTGAAACAGGCATGTGTGTGATTGATGGGTGGCAACAGGGGAGTGGCAATTGGGAGGAGAGGTCCATGGTGCTTTTAGTTAATAGAGGAGTCAAGCCAGTGAAAGATGTGTCCAGCAGCTGGCCTGTTGATTACAGCTAGTTAACAGCACCAGGGCCTGGAGGAAGACACTGACCCATAATGCAACAGCTGAGGGAGAACAGGCATCGGTTAGTGAGAGGATAGGAAACAGTTGAGTGCCTCTGAAAACATGTTTTGACATATTTAGCATGCACGCTTTGAAGAAAGAGAGAAACCGATTTTTAACTTTAGTTAAGACAATTCAGTTGATTTAGTTGTTGTTAAAAAACAGGTCTTGATAAGAGAGCCCTCAACGCAGCCTCGATAGGTCAAAGGTCAAATGAAGAACTGAATGACACCCTCATCCCCCAAAACATTTCTGGTGTATTACAATCTCTGTGTCTCTCTCTCTTTCTTTCTCTCTCTCTCTCTCTCTCTTTCTCTCTCTCTCTCTCTCTCTCTCTCATACACACATACACACAGTGAAAGAAGTCTCGTCTCCTCCGTGGGCTCATGTGACATAAATCATACTTGAGATGAGGGAGAGGCCTGATAAGAACTAATTAGTCCTCTGGGCTGTGGGTTAAATATGTGGGCGTTACCTGAATAAGAATAAATCAAGCAGCCAGACCAATCAAGCGTCTTACAGCCGCCAGCAACGGCTAAAGATACAAACTCACAGACGCAGGTGAAGCTGTAGGATTGTGGGTATTTTTTCACGTGTGTCATCAGTGTTATTCTGAAACAAAAAAACGTTTTTCTTGTATATCCTTTCATCACAGTGTAATAACTCGCTTCACCTCTGAAGCTTATTTCTGCTGATCCAACCAATGGCGTTCAGGCGGGGGAGAAAAACATTAAGCAATAACGTTGTAGCCTGACTTTACACGGTCCAATGAATTCTGCTTCATTTAGAAATGCCTCGAATGCCAGCTTATGTTGTATTCATGCCAATTCTCAAGTAATGTTTTACTGAACTAGAACAGAATGTTTCGCATTTAATAAAAAAAAACGTTCCCGATGACCAAAAAAAATGAGTGACAATTTAATTTGACTGGCTGTTATGTACTACAAAAAAATATGCTGGTAAAGCACATGTACAAGGAAAGCACGCATCGAAAAAGTGCTGAATCACAGATTTATACGTCCATATAAGAGCACTCAGTAAGTAAACGCATTTGTGTGTATGGTCGGTGGGAATATGGACTTATGTTGCTCCAGGGGACATGCTCCTTCCTTAGCCGTGCAATCTCTCATATAATCCCCTACTGTCATATTCCAGTAAACTGAAGATCTGTAACCGAGCATGAATGCACAAAATACACTCCAACCAAAGGGCCGGCGAGTGTTAACATACCCGCCGGACATGGCAACACAGCGGCTGGATAACTTACGCGCGTTCGTGCAGACTGCCTGTCAACAAGGTAACCACAAGAAGGTCCGCGAGCTAGCCCTGATCGGTTGGCTGAACCACGTTCAGCATAATTGTAGATTACACGCCAATCAATAAATCAGAGCCAGTAGTGTCGAGCACAAACCGAGGGCCTAAATACAGTCCGGGTCCGTACTAGCCAGAATAAACACAGTAAGTGCCCTGGCATGGCCTGTGCCAACCAAAAGCTAACACAGTTCAAAAGAAAGTTCGCGGACACGGGTTCCAGGAGCAAACCGGACACAAAAACACAGTTTATCAACTGTTGAAGTGACAAATCGTTATTCCGTTCATTGCGTGCTGACTAAATGCTGGTCACAAAGACTAACTGTGGTACATGTTTGCGATCAGACTTTTTAAGATTTAACTAAATAAAACAAAAAAGCTGCAGTGGAAAATATGATTTGGGATGTCACACAGAGCCAGTAGGCCAAACTCTCACCACCCCCTACAACCAGTACACACGTATGCACACACACACGCGCACACACACAAACACATACATACACACACACACACAATGGATAGCATGGGGGGGTCCTTTGTTTACACGTCATCCATCTCCACTCCCTCTAGAAAGGCCCTAGAGAGGAGCAGTGATAATTCTCTCACCAAATCTCTCTGACATAAACCAGAAAACAAAAGGAATGTGGGAGGGGGTGTTTGGGCGGGGCTGCCCTCTAGTGGTTACAAAGTGCAATAGCAGGCTAAGACATTGCTCGGAGTCAGCCTTATAATTGATGGGGCAGGTAATGTTTAGAATAAAACTTCCTGCATACCGTATAGCATGTGTATTTTGCCTACTACTTTAGTTATTTTATTTTATTTTATTTTATTTATTATTTAAAATAAAGATTTAAGGCAGTATTTCGTCACACAATATCAATAATCACATATAATGGACTCGAGTCCAGAATACAAAAAGCATAGCTAATAATACATCCACTTTCAAATAGCAGGTTATGTTACACACGCAGAATTGTGGGATTTGTACATTACACTGCACATTTGACAAATGTAGTATGTCACGTACTACATAGTACCACGATTAACATACTGTGTACAGCAAACATAACGTGTGATACTTTCTTTGGCAGATTATTTACCATTCTGGCAACCGGCCCGTCTCCTGTCTCTGTCTAATATAGGCAACACTCTATGAAGATGTCAGTGTCACTATTTCTTTGTAAGCTACAACTATTTGTAAAAACGTTTTCTACGTATATAGTTTTAATTTTTAGGTCATGAAATAATTCCTGAACTTCTATTTCTGGTATTTATAATACAATCTGTAATAATAATAAACAGAATGTAGGGGTGTCCAAACTTTTTGGGTTGCCAGATCATACCTTACACTCCACTACACTCTGGTCGGATTCGCAGGTGACGTAAATCTCATCCACCGCCCTCCGCAGGTTATCAAACAGGAAGGCCCAGTATCGTGCCCTGAGGTCCACTTTCCGCGGCTGCCTGTTCTTCGTGGGGCTCTTCTCAGGTCCTTTCTCCAGTATTGACCCATGTGCATGTTTACAGTCCAACACTGTGTTCTGTTGAGGGCATCGAGTCATTCAATTTAGTGAATAAATCTGACTCAGCATTGACCTTATGGACAAACGAGTTTATTTCACATTTCAGGCCACTTGTTTAAAATCTAACATTTGCATTAATCATTAAAGTGTGTTGTTTTAAATACTGGTAGCTAACGAAGTAAAAGACATCAGGATGACGTCAATCCTAGACTGATGTTAACGGTCTCTGGCTCCCCCTCCTGTCCACTATAAGTAACTGCTGTTTAATTGAACCGGTAAATTCAATTTTATTTACTGTACTGGACTAAATTCATGTGTATTTAGCTTGTTCAATCACTCAGCAGCATGATTTACAGCCAGCATGGTTTCATAACATACTGCTTTGGCGAAAAAATTAACGTTTCAGTGTGCAAATGCAAATAAAAGATTTGCGAATGCAAAACAAGACATTTTCGTCTCGACAATGTTCGTGAGATCATTATTCTGGTTTTAAATGAAAGATTTAGAAACCAAAACATATTCCCTCCCCAGCTGAGGAATTCTTACCTGTTTTTTGTTCCTGGGAATCCCAGAGTTGATTCGCTGAGCTCTTGCGTTACTATTGCCATGATTTTTTCCTTTACCTGTATAAGGATTACAACAAAACAGTGAAAATAAATTTCACATACATAATTAGATAGGAACATATGCAATAATAAACATGAATGACATGACATAATTTACATTTTAACATTTGTCAGACGCTTTAATCCAAAGCAATTTATGGTGCATTTAAGATATTCCTTTAATCAATATGCGTGTTCTTTAATAAATATGCGTGGGAATCGAACCCACAACCTTTTGCACCACTAACACAATGCTCTACCAATTGAGCTATAGGAATATTCAATCACAAAGTTGACTGTTCATTTTAGATATAATTGGAAATACAAAGCAGTTTCAGCAGCTAAACTGATCTTAGATCAGGGCCTGTATTATGCATCAAGTATAAGAACAGCTTTCTCGTAGTCATGCCGAATCAGCTCTCTGTAGTCAATCTAATCCTCTTTATCAGGATGTGAGGTCAAAACTGATCCTAAATCAGCATTTTAAAGCATTATACTTAAGATTATTTAAGCCCTGATCCAGAAACAGTTACAGCACTGGATGCAATGCAGAGTCTGGTTTGTTCAAACATAACACACACACTATCATCCCCGGGCTAACTAAAGACCCCTGTGGTGACCCATCAGCGCTGACAGGAGAACAGTGGATCTGGGTCAGCTTGTACACACAGAAGGATTTCACGCACTACATGACAAAGACGGTTCTGTAACGGCAGGTACAAGAGGAGAGTGACAGATTTAGAGCGCTTGTTCATCGCCCACATTTGCTTTGCAAATGGACCCTCTTCAGAAACACGTTTCAAGTGATAGACTAATGGGCGGTGATTCACGTAGGATGTGAGATTGTGACAGAAAGAGCCATGAATCATGGACTTGTTTTAATAATGCATGATCTACAATTTTTTTCTTTAGAATAAATCCATCCATGTAGGTCTTATCTCAGCTTGGAGGAGGCAATAGTCTCACGTAGCCAGACTTTTGACCGTAGCGAGACTTCTGGTGCATTTTGCGGCCTAAATAGGCCAAGAACCGCCAACTCGAAAAGGAAGAGCTGTCTGACTGACATGTAAAGCCATCAATCTGATCAAGTTTCTACCTCGCCACCTCTGTCTATCATGACATCTGTGCAAACACCAGAAGTTATGTAAAGAGTATATGAGATAAAATGTATCTAACCTTCTTCCTCCTTGTTCTCCACCGGGACACTCCAGGCAATAAGGTTGCGAGCGGCCCGGCCTTCCTCAGCCACAATCTTCCTCACTTTATCATGGCTGTTGGATCGCTGGAAAGAGGCCTACAGAAAGAGAGAACCACACGGTGTGTTTATAAATATAGAGCATTCTGGAAGGAAAGTCATAAGATTGTCACCTCAATGTCAAACGGTCATTTAAAAATGCCAATTAATTCCACATTTTTGGACAAATATTTAAAAACAATTAAACAATGTTTATAAACTCATTAAAATATCAGCAATGTTTTAATCACTGAAATGCTAGGTGAATTGTTTACCTTAAAATGCTGAATAATTTATTTTAGATATTTATTTAGGTAACATTCTTCTGAGACTGACTGACTTCTGTATTGGCCTGTGAAAAGCTTTAAACTTAAAATACAAACATTACATACTTGCATACTGTTTGTATGTAACAACAATACAAATAGGGCTGGGTATCGAGTTCGATACTTTTTAAGCACCGACCGAATCGTCTCGATACTATCGAGTATCGAAAAAATCATTTTCGTTCGGTACCAAATTTC